>CM075490.1:312500-370000 GCA_037950665.1 Hypophthalmichthys nobilis
TGATTCATCCAGTAACAAAACAAGTGAAGTATTTACGAGTGAGTCATTGAATCACTGATTCAAGAGATTTGTTAAAAAACACTGATTCATCCAGTAATGAAACAAGTGAAGTCTTTATGAGTGAGTCATTGAATCATTGATTCAAGAGATTCGTTCAAAAACGCTGATTCATCCAGTAACGAAACAAGTGAAGTCTTTATGAGTGAGTCATTGAATCATTGATTCAAGAGATTCGTTCAAAAACGCTGATTCATCCAGTAACGAAACAAGTGAAGTCTTTATGAGTGAGTCATTGAATCATTGATTCAAGAGATTCGCTCAAAAACGCTTGATTCATCCAGTAATGAAACAAGTGAAGTATTTATGAGTGAGTCATTGAATCATTGATTCAAGAGATTCGTTCAAAAACGCTGATTCATCCAGTAATGAAACAAGTGAAGTATTTATGAGTGAGTCATTGAATCATTGATTCAAGAGATTCATTCAAAAACGCTGATTCATCCAGTAATGAAACAAGTGAAGTATTTATGAGTGAGTCATTGAATCATTGATTCAAGAGATTCATTCAAAAACGCTGATTCATCCAGTAATGAAACAAGTGAAGTATTTATGAGTGAGTCATTGAATTACTGATTCAAGAGATTCATTAAGAAAACGCTAGTTCATGCAATAATGAAACAAGTAAATTATGAGTCATTGAATAATTGATTCAAGAGATTCGTTCAAAAATGCTGATTCATCCAGTAATGAAACAAGTGAAGTCTTTACGAGTGAGTCATTGAATTATTGATTCAAGAGATTTGTTCAAAAATGCTGATTCATCCAGTAATGAAACAAGTGAAGTCTTTGAGTAATTCGTTGATTCATTTACTCAAAACATTTTTTTTTTAAATAATTCATTCCAATTAATTAAACATTGTTAAATAGACTGCAGCAATTAATATTTTGTCAGAATCTCTAGTAATTTGTGTTATTTTATTTAGTTGTCTGTTTAGAATCATGGGTGAATTATGATATATTTGAAACAAAAAAAATTGTGATTCTCAGTTTATCCAAATTCGTACAGCTTTATGTCCTACATTCACAATCGTTCAAAAGTTTAGAATAATTATGATTTTTTAATGATGTTTTCTTATTACTGTGGTGGTAACACACCTTCACCGGTCTGTGTCATTAAACCAGCAGTGTTATCGTTCAGGTAGCAGCGTTATATATTATTCAGCATTAAATGAATTATATGTCGAACTGACTAACCAACTTTGATTCATTTCTTTCTCTCAGGATTGTTCTGGGATTTTCTTCATGCGATGCTGCCTTAGAGTTCCGCCAAACTAAGGCTGAATCTTATTTTAATAGCGTAAACAATCCTCATGTCTCTGTAGGCCGTTCTGTGGAATGAACGGAGCTCCGATCTCTCACTCAGAGTTATGAAAACGCTGCCTCTTTATTTTCCTCCCTCGACTCACAGCTGCTCTGAATGGAGGAGAACCGCAGGGTCACGACTCTGTCAGAAAGAGAATAAACACTGTGATTCGAGGCTGCACTGCTATCAGCTGTAATTAGACCACGACACCTTCAGCTGGTGAAGCCCAGGTGGTGTGTGTGTTCAGCAAATGTGATTTGCTCTCATTGTTTGGACACATGTCTTATATTTCTGCTGAGGATATTTCCCAAGATTCCCCAAGAGGGAAACAGAGGTATTTAAAGCGCTCAAGCTCAAATAACTGTAATGACAGTGAGCCTGTTATGTCTTAGTTATGATTTATAACCCTGACGACCGACAGGCTTCCAAATACATCCAGATTTCACCTTCATTTTAAAACAATAACTGAAGGTCACACTGAAAGCTTAAACCTCACAGAGAAAAAATATATTTCACACATTCATACAGGTATATAAATATTAGAGCTAAATGGCAAAATTAAAGCAACAATTCATCCAAAAATGTTAACAGGTGTGTTATGAACCTGTATGACTTCAGTTTGAGTTATTAATTCATATAGAATGGATGGAGAAAAGGTAAATCTTAATTATGACACGAAAAGTCGAAATCATGACATACTATATCATATTAGATTAAAAAAAGTCAAAATTGACTTAAAAAGGTAATAATTGACATAAAAGTTGAAATTGACAAGTCGAAATTATGACTTAAATCATGACTTAAAAAGTCATAATTATGACGAAAAGTCGAAATTATGACAGTATATTGAAATTTATAAAGACAAAATTATGACTTAAAAAGTCATTATTGTGAAATAGTCATAATTTGGATCATTTTATTGTATGACATACCAAAAGTCATAATTTTGACATGAAAAGTATGAAAAGTCAAAATTATAACAGTCATAATTATGAGATTTAAAAGTTGAAATTATACAATAAAATAATCTAAATTGACTGTCGTAATTATGGCTTTTCAAGTCATAATCTAGACTTTTTGTCAATTTTGATTTGATTTTTGACTTTTTAAGTAGTGGTTTTTTATGTCATAATTTTGACTTATGTTATAATTAGTGGTGCTTCCCAAAGCATGTTTATTCTTCTTCTGGACAAAATTTCGACACTACTCCTCTAATTGTGTTAGCATCATGCTAGCTACATGCTAATCATGTTAGCATCTTGCTAACAACATGCTAATCGTGTTAACATCTTGGAAAAAACATGTTAGCAACATGTTATTCATGTTAGCATCATGGTTACACCATGTTAATCATGTTAACATTATGAAAACAACATGCTAATTGTGTTAACATCTTGGAAAAAACATGTTAGCAACATGTTAATCGTGTTAGCATCATGTTAACAAGATGTTATTCATGTTAGCATCATGGTTACACCATGTTAATCATGTTAACATTATGAAAACAACATGCTAATTGTGTTAACATCTTGGAAAAAACATGTTAGCAACATGTTAATCGTGTTAGCATCATGTTAGCAACATGTTATTCATGTTAGCATCATGGTTACACCATGTTAATCATGTTAACATTATGAAAACAACATGCTAATTGTGTTAACATCTTGGAAAAAACATGTTAAGAACATGTTAATCGTGTTAGCATCATGTTAGCAAGATGTTATTCATGTTAGCATCATGGTTACACCATGTTAATCATGTTAACATTATGAAAACAACATGCTAATTGTGTTAACATCTTGGAAAAAACATGTTAGCAACATGTTAATCGTGTTAGCATCATGTTAACAAGATGTTTATCGTGTTAGCATCATGTTAATCAAGTTAGCATTATGAAAACAACATGCTAATTGTGTTAGCATCATGCTAGCTACATCCTAATCATGTTAGCATCTTGCTAAAACATGTTTACAACATGCTAATCATGTTAGCATTTTGCTAAAAACATGCTAACAACATGCTAATTGTGTTAACATCTTGGAAAAAACATGTTAGCATCATGCTAGCAACATGTTAATCATGTTAGCATCATGTTAGCAAGATGTTATTCGTGTTAGCATCATGGTAACACCATGTCAATCATGTTAACATTATGAAAACAACATGCTAATTGTGTTAGCATCTTGGTAGAAACTTGTTAACAACATGTTAATCATGTTAGCATCTTGCTAAAAAGATGCTAACAACATGCTAATCGTGTTAACATCTTGGAAAAAACATGTTAGCAACATGTTCATCGTGTTAGCATCATGCCAGCAACATGTTTATCATGTTAGCATCATATTAACAACATGCTAATCGTGTTAACATCTTGGTAAAAACATGCTAGCAACATGTTAATCATGTTAGCATCATGGTAGCAACATGCTTATGTTGTTATCAAAAAATGTTAATCGTGTTAGTATCTTGTTAAAAACATGCTAGCAACAGGTTTATCATGTTAGCATTATGCTAATAACATGCTAATTGTATTAACACCATACTAATAACATGTTAATCATGTTAGAATCTTGCTAAAAACATGCTAGCAACATGCTAACCGTGTTAACATCATGCTAACAACATGTTAGTCATGTTAGCATCTTGCCAAATAAATGCTAGTAAATGTAGGGGGAAGTGTAGTTGCACACGGCAAGCACCACTCACATTTTCTCTTCAGGAAATGTACATATTTATTTACGATTCACTGTACAGAAGTCTGATTTATTTTCTGATGTGGTGGAAATGGACCTCCATACAAATCTCATTCACCTATGTGCATTTTCAAACTTGGCGCATCCTGACACTCGCTCCATGCTCCGAACGCAAGATCATTTAATTGCATGGAAAACAACATTTCGTTAAACATCGAACGAAAGTCATGCAGGTTTAGAATGACGTGACGGTGAATGAATGCTGAGAGGATTGTCATGTTTCTGGCGATCTACCCCTGTGAAAACACATGCATCACGAGCGATTCTGCAGCAGTTCTCTGGATCTCCTGACGTCAGCGCTGAGGCCCGGAGCTCTGCGCTGTGTTTGGTAAACATTTCTTTAGAAACCACAGCGATCAGAATGTGGCCACAGAAACTGCCAAAATTAATACGAGGTTAATGACTCGGTTTGGCAGCAGCCGGCGAGCGATTGATCGAAAGTGGAGTTCTCTGGTGTGCTTTAACATTTAATGCAAACCATTCCTGTTGACCGACTGAAATCATTCAGACAGTCTTTCTTCACAGTTTCACGTGAATTGATGCTCACAGATAAAGCAGCAACTTTAACATTGAATAATAACATCTTTTGTTTAGAGTGCATCATAAAGCAGGCTGAACGTATCTGCCTTTAGGAAAGAAAAGTGACGTCTGCAGTGAGAGTTCATCATCACAACGGCTCCACCTCAAACATCTGGAGCTGATCTACAGGGAGCACTTACATTATGTTATAACTTCGCCTGACAGCGTGAAGAAAGAGATTTTAGTCCCTAAACACACAAAAACAGGATTATTCACAACACAAGGGGAGAGAATTATCTGTCCAAGCACAAGCACAATCCTTCAGATCACACTCATTAATGGAGTTTGTCAAGTCGAGCATCACCGTTAGTGTTGCTGCTAGTTAGTGTTGGTGATGTGATTAAACCTCTAGCACCAAGCAGGGGCGTCAGTTGGGTGTGGCAGCTGGTCAGGTCAATGCAAAGTAATATATTTTTATTGCAGGATTAACAGAATTATATTACTGTGTGTAACATCAACTTTGTGTAATTATTTAATAAAAGAGAGAAGCAAGGAAATTAAAGCGATCTGGTTGTTATATTCGTGTCACACAAGTTTAACAGTGCTGCAAATGCCATTTCTGTTGAAAATAAAGTGAGTTTACGCTGTACCGACAGCTTCAGTGACTATAAGGGAATATACTCGCTTTACTCGCTGCTGTCTGAGTAATTTCATTCACAATTTGAAAGTTTGCGTTTTTCGAGAATTTGTGACCTTTCCTACAAATATATATTCACCCTTCATTACAAACGCTGACAAAAAATAGAAAAAAATAGATTTTTTTATGTTATAACAGTGATTTGATAATCTCTAAAAATACATTCAAAAGCAAAACGTGTGAAAAAAAAATATATTAAGGTGTTCCTCTGCTGCCATCTAATGGTTATAGTATTAATTTCATGTCTTTTTTAAATTTTAAAATAAGTGTTTGATTTTTCGGAGCCCCGCACATGACATGCAAGAAAAAAAAGTTAATTGTTCCCTCGATTTACTGTTTTGTTCCCTCGATTTGCTAAATCATGTGCATAATTTACTAATTCGCTCCCTCGACTTGATAAATCATGTGCATAATTTACTAATTCGTTCCCTCGATTTATAAATCATGTGCATAATTTACTAATTCGTTCCCTCAATTTGATAAATCGTACAGAGCCCCGCACATGACATGCAGGAAAAAAAATAGTAGGCTAGTCAAGTCAAGTCAAGTCACCTTTATTTATATAGCGCTTTTTATAATGCAGATTGTGTCAAAGCAGCTTAACATTGATAACTGGTATATAATTTTGGCTGCACAGCAGCTCTTAAAGAATAGTGTCAATGCAGGCAGATCAAAGCACTGTTGAATATCAAATGTCAAGTGTCCCTGACTAAGCAAGCCAAGGCGACAGCGGCAAGGAACCCAAACTCCAACAGGTGAAATCAGATGGCAAATCGTGCGCACAATTTAGTAAATCGAGGGAACCAATTAGTAAATTGTGCGCACGATTTAATTTTTTTTCTTGCATGTCATGTGCGGGGCTTCGTATTTTTTTTTTTCAAATCGAGGGAATGAATTAGTAAATCGTGAGCATGATTTAATTTTTTTTCTTGCGTCATGTGCGGGGCTCTGTAAAATCGTACTAATTCGTTCCCTCGATTTATAAACCATGCGCACGATTTATTAATTCATTCCCTCGATTTGATTAGATTTTTTGGAGCCCCGCACATGACATGCAAGAAAAAAAAGTAAATTGTTCTCTCAATTTACTATTTTGTTCCCTCGATTTATAAATTATGCACATGATTTACTATTTCGTTCCCTCAATTTGATAAATTGTACTAATTTGTTCCCTCGATTTATAAACCGGGCGCACGATTTAACTTACTATTTTTTGCATGTCATGTGCAGGGCTCTGTAGTTTTTCACTAAATGTTAGTTTATCTACATTAGAAAACATTTAGTTTTACAAATGGGTACAATCTTTGAAAGATAAACAAAAAACTTTTTTGGTCATCATTAAAAATAACATTTAAATTTAAACATTTGAGCTTTGAAGTGCTGGAAAAGGTTGTGTTAAGTCAGGGTTGTCCAAACTCGGTCCTGGAGGGTCTCTGTCCTGCAACACCAATTAAACACACCTGAACCAGCTAATCAAGATCTAACTAGGCATATAGAAGCTTCCAGGCAGGTGTTTTGGAGCTGGTAGGAGCTAAACTCTGCAGGACAGCGGCCCTCCAGGACCGAGTTTGGACATCCCTATGTTCAGTATTTTAAAGTCCTTGAAAAGTCCTTCATTCTTAACGGTGGTCTATAACGGTCTAATTTGCTGAGTTATGATCAAAACCATAGGCCTTTTAGATTCATCTTTGGATGCACCACACACACAGTTGTTGTCACGTCAAGGGAGATTTGATGGCGTCATCAGTGTTTGCCATACCTTAGCTTTTGGTGAACTGACGCCACTGGCACCAAGTATTAAAGCTGAGCACTTACGCTGACTGTTTTCTTTTCTCTAATGTAAATATAATCAAATGCTAAATTGGCACAGATATCAGAGAGTTCTCCTCATGCACAATAGGGTATTTGTGCAATGACGCATTGCATGATATTTAGGAGACAGGGTGTCGCAGAGCACGTATTACGGCTCATTTTTTCAGGCTGTCATCATGAGTTCTGAGTCGTGTCGACGTGTGTTCGTGGTTCTGTCACAGAGTGCAGAGGGCGAGCGTGACGTCTCGGAGCGGGCCGGGCTTTGAGGTTACACGTTCTGGCATCTTTCTCTCTCGCTGCACTCAATCTCTCATGTTTTTCTATTCCTCCACCCCATTCCCTCGCTCACTGGGCCTTTTTCCAAATGTTAACACTTTGTAGGTTTCCAGCGGTACAGCTTAAACCCCAAATCTCTCGCTCTCTCTTTCTCCCTGGCGCCAGTGAGATACGTCTCTTTACAGCAACGATGCCGGAAAGGTTGGTTTGGATTCACTGCAGTCCAGTGAACACGTGACCCTGATTACACTTCCATAAAACTCTCCACCAAACCACTGCAATGAAGAGGGAAAATACCAGACATGTCAATGGATTTCATCTGATCTTTGCTTTCTTTGTATTATTATGTTCTTATTTCTCACTCGTACTAAACTGACCTCTGAAATCGTGAGTTCCAGGAAATCAGTCAGATTTTGTTGTTCCACTCTGAGATATGGAGTTGTTCATTTGTCTTGCCTCATCTTCTGGAGAGCAGAAAGTCTTTTTGGTCCAGTTTGATGTCAGACTTCAGTTTGTTTGGTTGGTGTTAAAGTTATTTCTTAAAAGTGCCCCAATTGTGCTATTTTAAAGGCTCCTACTTTTGTTTTGGCGTCTCCTACAATTGATTTACATTCATCTAAGGTCAAAAACACTTTAATTTTCTCATAATATACACTGCAGCATCAGCTCTTTTTTCTCAGTGTCTGAAACGGTTCGATCAAGGATTCGGTCTCTCTAAACCCCGCCTTTCTGAGAGCTGCTCTGCTCTGATTGGTCAGACGGACCAGTCTGTCGTGATTGGTTGGAAATCAAATGCTCATTATCATATCTGAATCTCAGCTCTTGATTCACAGCGATACGAACAGGAACAATGGCGTCGGTTTTACCGTATCAATCTCATCAAAGTGGATTTGCTTTGGCAGCAAAAAACAACGTCTTCTTAATCAGTCAAATGGGTTTACAAAAAATCTGAAATTTGTTCTTGATTCAGTTTGATTCATTTGAATCACACTCAATCATTTGCAGTGGTTTCTCACTTCAGTCGCAGTGAAAATTCCTTTTCCCCCCATTCTCCATAAAACTGTAATGTACTGCAAAACTAAACCTAACAGAGAACTAACAAACTAAACCAAATCTAACTAAAGAACTGACCAACAAAACAAAAACCAAACTAAATTGGCGTGACCAATTGAAAATGAAAGAATCTTAAGTTCCTCATTTGTAAGTCACTTTAGATGAAAGCATCTGCCAAATGACTAAATGTAATTTTGTGTGTGTACAGTTCAGGTGGCAAATCCAAAGGGACAAATATGAAAACTGTCCTTTCCCGAATCCTTATCCAGCTACAGATGCTGCTAGAGCTCGCGTTGATGATGCAAACTCACTGCGTTCAGAGCCAAATCATACTGTAATAAATAACACAAAATGAAAAGACCTGTGAGGAAAAGACGAGCCAAACATTCTTACAGAGGGAGAACAGCTCGTCCTCAGCAAACAGCGCGAGTGTGTGCGGTGGTTTCTGGCTGTTCTGTTAGTGTAATCTCTGCTGTTCTCCTGGGAAACTCATGGCTGACGCTGCTGATGGCCAACCGAAGAGGGAAATTCCATCTCTTTCTCTCTTGCATTCCTCACAAAATATCACTTCAGCCATGTTTCATCGCTGACTGCAATCCCAACGCATGAATCTGTCCAGGGAGCCCATTACAAACCGAGCGCGGGGCCAAAAACAGCGGCGCTCGTCGTGGGTCAGATTGTTTGAATTAGTGAGATTGCGTCTGCTTTCGTCTCCGAGCGCTGAAGATGCAGCTGCCGCGGCGGACGCCAAAGTGACGTCACGCCAGCATGCCTGCAGTGGTCTCCTGATGACATCACCGGGTGACATCATCTCAGACGGGCGTGGCCTGGTGGAAGGGGTGTGGGCCGCTGTTGCAGAAAGCAACACTGCAAGCAACTCTGAAAGAGAGAAGGACAGTTACACCTTACATAAAGCAAGCCGAGGATCAGTCAAGATTTCTCGTTTTCTTGGACTTGCCTTTGACGTCGGGGCTCAGGACAGTCGCTGGTGAAGAGTTTGTGCAATCAGAAGTGTCATGACATCATCTTCCAGTGTCCTTAGTAATATTATTGATCTAAATGCACTGACACTATCCGAGAGCTGTCTGACTCGTCCATAGACAGCAATATAATCAACACTTTCAAGGTCCAGAAAGGTACTAAAGACATAGTTAAAACAGTCATGTGACTGCAGTGGTTCAACCTTAATGTTATGAAGAGACGAGAATACTTTTTGTGTGCAAAAACAAAACAAAAATAACGACTTTATTCAACAATCTCTTTTCTTCTGTGTCATTCTCATACGTTGTTTATGTCCAGCGCTTCCAGGTTATACGTCAGAATGCGACTCATTATTGGCCGGCTCCTGCGTCAGCGTCGTGCTGATCACGTGATCAGCTTTGGCCAATACTGAGCCGGCATTCGGACATAAACACGGAAGCTTCGCTGTGTTACTGCGTCACCTGCGTAAGATAATGACAGGGAAGAGAAGAGATCGTTTCGTTTTGTTTTTGCACACAAAAAGTATTCTCGTCTCTTCATAACATTAAGGTTGAACCACTGCAGTCACATGACTGTGTTGATTATATTGCTGTCTATGGACGAGTCATAAACCTCTCGGATTTCATCAAAAATATCTTAATTTGTGTTCTGAAGATGAATGAAGGTCTTACGGGTGTGGAACGACATGAGGGTGAGTAATTAATGACAGAAATTTTAAGATATTCATATAACAAAATATTCTGGGGACCATGAAAGTTTTGTGGCTGGAAACTTTATAAAAACGCTGGCAGGGAAAGAGTTAACTACCCACATAACCTGCTGTACAGCCGAAACAAACTTGAATAATTATCCTGTTATCACTGTAAAGAAACAATCTGTATTGTAAAAAGCGCTATATAAATAAAGGTGACTTGACTTGACTTAGATTATATCTGTATATCACTGTCATGTGGAAGTTACTTTGACACACTCATCTCTGGCTGATAACAGATCATTCATAAACTGTAACAGTGAAACAAGCATTTTCTGTAAAGCTGCTTTCAAACAATGTGAAAAGTGCAATACAAATAAACTTGAATTGAAACTGGTTTCAGTTAATGAAATATGTTATGGACATTTTTGTACTGTAAATTATGCTCATGTGTGGTTTGTGCTGGAACATTACAGCAGATCTCGAGCCGCAGGTATGTCAGAGGCCTAATGACTTCCTGTGCTGAGATTTATTGTTCTGGACTTTGTTCAGGCTCTATATAAAGTGGTGCGGCTCCAAACTCCCACACAACAGCCGGACAGGTTTAACACGGGTCAGTTCAGGTGTATTGATGTGTTGCTTACCTGTCACCTCGGCAACCACGCGGCACACAATGACGGCACTTCTGTTAATGCGCTGCTCAAAGCCTAATTATACAATGATTAACAGTCAAGACTTACTTGAAGGTGTCATTTAAAACAAAAAGTTCATATTGGGCTGGGATACAAGTAAACCATTTAAAATGCTTTTAAAACATTACTCTGATTGTCTAGTGCAATATATATTCAGAGTCTATAAACCTGAAGAGACGCTCAAACGGACGTGAAGCATTAGGATTTCTTCACAGAATCAAGCGCTGCTGATGGCAGTTCAGAAAAAAAGCGAGGCATGAAATATTATTGTCTGTAATTATTGCATCATTCAATTGCACTCCCACATGAAACAACTGGAAATGCAAGAGTGAGAGAGACACTGCAAACAAATGATCTAATCAACATGGTTTAGTTCAGTGAAAACCATCAGACTGTCGAGTGAATAAAGCACACAGGAGTTATAGAAGTGAATCAGGTGGAGCAGTTTCACTCCAGAATCACATCTACTGACCAGAAGAGCTCAGACTATTTTCACTTCAATCAGTGAGCACATAAAAATCTTAAACAAATCTTTTGCACATTAAAAACACTTTTCTTAAAAAAAATGTAAATTCCTAAAATCATGTTTTTAGAAATAAAATCACAGTGAAGTGTAAAAGATGACCTTGATTTTACCTGAATCATCATGTGACCATAAAAACTCCCAGTAGAAAAACTGCTGACACACACTCTCACACACACACACACACACACACACACAGGGAAATATTTGTGAACGAGTCGTCTTCTGTAACACACACATGGAGTTGGAACTGCTAGTTTTTTTAAGTACTGTGAACCATAATCTTTTTCTCATCTTGATACATGTAAAAAGAAAAGACAAGCAGGAACTAATTCCTCTGATGAAGGTTGATATTAACACTCAGGGGTCCAATGAGAGGCGCTCGGGTCTGATGCATGTGTTAAAACCGTTTTATAACTGCTGGGGGGAGTCAGATGGAGGCATATGGTTCCACACAAACCCCTGAGCTGCTTTTATAGGGCTGTAATTGACATTTATGAGCCTGATTTGGTGGTTTCGAACGGTGAAAGATTGAACTGAGAAACATGCTGTTGGAACGAAGGATTAAGAGAGAAATGGAGAGTTTGAAAATCAAAGTGTGATCTACAGAAACACATACGGACAAGTACAGATGGCAGCTCAGATAAAGAGTGCTGAACACGTCATCATGTGATGAATTCACGTCTTTTGTTGTTAGTATCCAGTAAAGTGGTTGCCACATAAATGACTTAATATCAGAATGATGCCAAGAGACATTAGTGCGCAATCTGCATGACATACACAGTGTGTGTTGCATCTCAAATGATACTTGAAATCTGATCAGATCATTTAGATGGAGTTGAATTTCCTGAAATTTAAAGGAGCTATATGTAAAAATGTTCATGTATTAATCACTTTTTGTATTGCAGTTGTGTGAACAGCTTGTAACGAAAGTTAAGAAAACGAAACCTTCCTCAACTTCCTATGAAAGCCTGTATACACAAATCTGCATGACACGCTTGTTTGAAAGCCATTTTCTTCATCAGCGATCAAATACACACGGCCACGTGATTTCATGTTTCAAGAGACACAGAAGAAACAAGGTCCTGTGGTCAACAAACAAACAAATGCTTCCTTGTTTAACAAAAAGACAAACGTTTCCCAGAAAACAACCAATAAAAACAGGCAAACAATGGCAGAGACGCCAGCTGCACTTGTAGGAGAAATACTTTTACTCTTTGTAGATGTGAAGAAGTGAATGAATAGACTTGTGCTGCATTCAAAGAAGCATTTCTATAAAAGGGTCCAAATGTGCAGAATCAACCAAATTTTAGAAACTTCCCTGGCTAAAATTTTAGATTTTGTTAATATTCTTTCTGAAGAAAGACAAACAAGAATAGTGTTGAAAGCCAAAATATTAAATCCCACAGATGAATATTTAATGAGTAATCCACTGTTTTGTAGAAGGGGGTCAAAATGACAATTTTCACTGATTTGGAGTCAAATTACAGGACTGTAGAAAGATGGTAGCATCATTATTTTGGTTTTACACAGAGATTGGTAAGTCTACTAGTAAAATCTGTTGACTTTAACAATCTTTGTTGCATTACCTGCCAATGGTGACCGTTCAAAAATGGGAAAAAAGCACTTCTGGGGAAAAATGAGAGCTTTTTCCCATTTTTGAACCATCACCATTGGCATATTATGCAACAATGATTGCTAAAGTCAACAGATTTTACTAATATACTTACCAATCTCTGTGTAAAACTAAAATAATAATTCTGCCTTTCTTCTAAAGTCATTTTCTGTAATTTGGCTCAGAATCTCAGGTGAAAATTGTCATTTTGACCCCATTCTACAAAATAGTGGATTACAAGGTAAAAATATTTATTCATGGCATTTAATATTTTGTCTTAAACTTCATTACATATCCTGATTATTTACACAAAGACAACCCAAAGTTAAAACTGTAACTTTATTCTCAACTCCCAGCAATAATTGAATCAGTGTGTGACGACTGCATGATGGGAGCACAGCAGTAATGAGCCAATAACACACACTGTACAGAAGTGTGTGTGTGTGTGTGTGTGTGTGTGTGCTGAGGGCCTCAGGTGTTCAGGAAGGTTCTGGGACGTTTGGACAGCAGCTTCTGATCAGCTGTTACAGGCGTCGGCCACATGCGCTCATTTCTAGTGAAAGACATTATAAACAGCTTCCTAAAGAGGGTGGAGGAGAAGTTGTGTGTTTGGGTGTGATTATGAGCCTCAGTGACCGGACAGATGGACAGATGTGCTCACGAGACAAAGGCTTTTCCAATTTCTTGCATTGTGCTGCTATTACTTCTTGAGTACTTGCATCAGTTATGCTTCGGCACTAATAATAGGCCAAGATAAAAAAAAAAAAAAATGTATCCAATAAAAAGACATGCGCATAAATTACGATGGAAACACATTTACCGAATAAATCCCTCAAAACCTCAGGTGACTTTGCCTCAGCACAATCAGAGGCTGTGATTGGATAACTGCACTAACCAGCGGACCAATCGCATCGCAGCATCTCAAATGTTGGTTTGGTGGTTCTGAAACGCCTGAGTCAAAGTCTGTCGTCACAATGATTTGGTTTAATTCCCTCCAGAAGCGTCTCACACGATTGTGTTCCCAAACACCAGCATCCGAACGCAAGATCACATGACAGCGTTTATTGTGTTTCGTCTGACACTCTGAGACAAGCTCATTTATGATGACTTACATTTTTATTACTGATATTTTGCACCAGGAAGTGACGATTTTGTTCTCAAACACATGGGATGGAAACGCTGCTTTATTCACAAATGTTTTATGAAATATATTCCAATTTTGTGCACAAGTTAAGTTCCCAACCTTAGATGGAAACGCAGCTAGGCTTGGGTTTGGAGCAGATGACGGAGCAGTGAAGTCGTATCACTGTTGTGCAGCATTAGGGCAGGTCTGCATGTTGACAGCTCTTTCCTGTATAAAGTCCTGGAGAAATACATGATCAGCTAAACTCACTGTTACATTCACCCTGTCTGGCTCAATCTTTTGGAAATGGGAACTGTTTTCAACATTGATAATAATCAGAAATGTTTCTTAAGCAGCAAATCAGCATATTAGAATGATTTCTGTCATGTTCTATGTACTTTTTAGTAAGTGAGATTCTTGCTGAAGCTTCTGGAACTGCAGGAGATCAGTATTAAAAAGACAGAGGAACTCCACCTCAGAGACCTTCACAGAAAAGGCCAGGAGTTCGAGCGAAACGGCGCATTCAGGGCTCATATCTACCCGTCATTCTTTGGTTCGTGTACCGAGCCAGTTTCCTTCCTCCTGAAATCAGATCAGAGCCGCTCCGTCTCCACACCCAGCCTCCGGAGACCAGAGCGCTCCGTCCTGAACGCCTGTGACAGCCGCTCTTACATAACGCTTCGGCTGGAGCCGCTCCGGATGGACTCACCCATGCCAGTGCGTCCGGAGAAAGATAATGACATCATCAGCCTGAGCCACTTAATTCAGTCCGCTATAAAACATTCCCTCACACAGAAGAAGAATGCTGTGTCCAAACAACATAGCTGAGATTCCCTCTCTGTTACTGCATTTATTCTGCTTTCCGTGTGTTTTACTGTATTATGAAATTTGTTCCAACAGAGATCACACTCAGAAGGTTCTTCAGTAACAAGTTCAAACCTACATCACAACATCACAAACTTTGAAGTAAAAAAAAGTACTAACTACAAACTACTCAGTCCATGATGCACTGCGAACGACTACAATATACAACTATTGATTACAAATTTCAATAATCAAGTCATCTTTATTTATATGGCGCTTTATACAATACAGATAATTTCAAAGCAGCTTCACAGTAATAAACAGGAAAATAACAGATTCAGCTGTAAAGCAGCTCTAAAGAAGATACTAGAATCATTATTCAGATTGAAAACAAAAAATGGACAAAGCCAGCAATTGGGTTGTTTTGACCCAACGATTAGGTTGTTTTGACCCAGCGATTGGGTTGTTTTGCCCCAGGGATTGGGTTGTTTTGACCCAGAGATTGGGTTGTTTTAACCCAGCAATTAGCGATTGAGTTGTTTTAACCCAGCGATTAGGTTGTTTTGACCCAGCGATTATTGATTGGGTTGTTTTGACCCTGTAATTGGGTTGTTTTAACCCAGTGGTAGTTTTTTTTGACCCAGCGATTAGCAATTGGGTTTTTTTGACCCAGCAATTAGCAATTGGGGTTTTTTGACCCATCGATTGGGTTGTTTTGACCCAGTGATTGGGTTGTTTTAACCCAGCAGTTGGTTTTTTTGACCCAGTGATTAGCAATTGGGTTTTTTTGACCCAGCGATTGTTTTTTTTTTTTTTTGACCCAGTGATTGGGTTGTTTTGACCCAGCGATTGTTTTTTTGATCCAGTGATTTGGGTTGTTTTGACTCAGTGATTAGGTTGTTTTGACCCAGCGAGTGGGTTGTTTTAACCCAGCGATTAGCGATTGGGTTGTTTTAACCCAGCGATTAGCGACTGGGTTTTTTTTTTGACCCAATGATTGGGTTGTTTTGACTCAGCCATTAGCGATTGGGTTAAATGTTTGACCAACTTGTTGGGCAGTTTTATTTAACTCAACTATTCTACTGACTTAAAATGAACCCAAAACATTTAATTAAAAATCAGACATAATTACTAGAGGCAAAAATAATAATCAAAAGGTGAACATTTATTAATAAGCAATTTAATAAATATTTCATAGTTCATTTATTAATCATATAAATAAATGTTAATTTCCAACATACTTTGGGTTCATTTTAAGTAAGCGATACAGTAATTCTTAAACAATAGTTGAGTTAAATAAAACTAGCGGTTATATACAACTGCATATACAGCGGTTGAGTTAAATGTCTGCTGGGTCAAAACAACCCAACCGCTGGGTTAAAACAACTCAATTGCTGGGTCCATTTTCAACCCAACTTAGGTTGTTTTAACCAAACTCTTGCTTTTTAAGAAAATAAGTTTGTGTCTCTAATAATAGCAAATATCATCACTTACCAATAGCTCAGGTAGATCTGTATTGAAAGTGTTACACAATGTTGTTAGAAATCAAATTCTCTATTGAGAATATAAGTGGGATTTTTACGTTCAGAATTATTATATTTTTTAGCAGATGACTGCAACAAAACTTCTGCTTGTCATCTGACCTTCAGTGTTTGTTTTTTGTTGAGATATTTCAGACAAATAACAAAACTGAAAGAGATTATTTTTGCTTTTCAGTTAGACTGAGTACATTTTGTTCTTTAAATATGAGTGGAAATGAAGTTTTAATGATCGAAGCAGTCAAGCACACTATAATTGTGAACTAATTATCTGCACAAGCTCAAGTGTCTTGGGTAAACCGTCCTGAACGATAAACAGAGTTCGAGCGTGTTTGACTGCAGAGCGGCACAGACGGCTCTTTGACGGCGAGAGCACAGGTAGACTGTTCCTCTGTCACCATTATGGGCTCATTAACCCTCTCTTATCTGATCGGGCCGGTACCGCTGGGCCTTCGCTCTCCATTTCCTATTATGAGGACATTATACACGAGCCCGGCTGGCGGGCAGAGAAACTCGGATAAAGATCAAAATTACATTGGTGACAAAACGTCTGTGTGTGTTCGTGATGGCCTACATGCACCCACTGTACGAGACCGACGGCAGGAAAAATGACACGGTGTCCAGTCTGCTTTATTTCTACAGTGCTTTATACAGTACAGACTGTTTCAAAGCAGCTTCACAATGATAAATGAGAATCATTGAGGCAAACAAAATTCAATTCTGCTGAAAAGCAGCTCTTAAAAAAGACAATAGTGTCATTATTCAGATCAATTAAAGTGGTACTTCATCTCTGGCAAAATGAGATTTCAATAAAACTTGTCTGTCTATGCAGTAGAGACGTGATTTTTAAAAAAAAAAATCAGTGCTCCTGACTAGAAGAAAACAGAGAAAAAAGGCTGTTTTCTTCCCTTTTGCCAAAAAGGTAGGAAAACTTCAACACCCATAATGCACTGGGGCATGTTGCCGTCCAAGGCCACGCCCACCAGTCTGCTCTGGATACGCTTTCCAGAGTCAAATACCGCCTTGCTTTAGTAGGAAATACTTCTTGGCAAACTTTTTGTCATAATGGTGTCGACTTGTTCCCAATGCAAGAATTCAAAGAGTAAACATTTAGCGGGAGTGAGTTACTGACGGTTTCCAGTGAAGGATCCAGTGTGTTGTAGGCAGAGACTAAATACTGCAAAGAATTGTAAATACAGAGAGAACGCTGCAACGGAAATCTGAAAAACTTCCATGTTTATAGTCAACATTTCAGCGAGTAAACATAGTAAATTACATGATTTATGCATGAAGTCGGCAGGAGGAAACTTCACCCTGTGTGACATCTACACTAATTATGCAAAGAGTGCATCACATTTTAAAGCAAATTATTAGCAAACTATGGCAACGGGAGAGATGCATGCTTTAATTTCACGCCCGTGTCACAGTCAATCACTCTCTCAAATCAACAGTGCAGAACTTTCTAGGAAAAGTAAAAACTGCTGAATCAGTACAGTGCATTATATAAACACTGACCTGAGATCTGGTCGACCAGCAGAATTGAGTTGTCATGCAAACTTCTTTGTGCGTATGTTGTTGTCACTCTGTGCGTACACACGTGTGGTTGAACACATACCTGTGAGTGTTTGCATACCTGCAACGCTTGAGAGAGAATCTGAGTGTGTGTGTTTGTTTACTCTTTAGGTGTGTCGTGTGTGTAATGACCTGAGCGCTTTTGGTTTAGTGTGTCATTTGCAGAACAGGTGACGCAGTTAAATACCACAGACCTGAACTCTCTCAGCTGCTATTTTAAGAACAACCTAAAAATCTGTCTTTATTCCCACGGGACGTTAATGACAAAGACCTTCTGTGTAACCTTTGAGACATGTAAAGTCAACTATCACTAGCAAAATTATCTATCAGATGAGAATAAAACTTGATCTGAATAAAGACTCTACTGTCTTCTGTAAAGCTGCTAATAGCTGAAATTGAATGAGTCTGATATTTGATGAAGTTTGCATCATTGATTCTGTTACTTTCCTGTTTATTACTGTGAAGCTGCAAAGTCATTTTGTGAGCTGATATGAACAAGGTTACCTGTAATGGTCATGTCTTATTTCCGTCTGCCGTCACCCGATTCATGTCGTCTCCGTGACCTTTGGACTGAAGTCTGCTGGAATGAGACTTAGGTATTTCAAGATTATTGCTCAGGTCATTCCCCGCCTGACAAAAACAAGCCTATAAAAGGCCTCTGTGATATTCTGGTCTCTGGATATGGAGTCAGCAATTAAACCCTCATGTTGTGCTTCAGTCATTGTGACACGGCAAGTTTTTCTTTTTCCTAAATATGCTAGTTAATGTAATCACATTGAACTAACCTACTGACTTTGCTCGCACAGGGTATAACAAATTCCCCTCAAAAAATGTATAATTTTTTTACTTTTTCAGGGTTTTTTTGCACCTTGTTGCACTTGTGGTGTCCCCGGGCCAAAAATGACCCGCCTACAAAAAAAAGTACTTATAAATCTCTGGTTATGCGATGTTATTGCCAGATTCAATCTTTTTGTCAACTCGTTTTCTTTCAGTTAGCACAGATTTTGTTTTTCTTTTTGGAGCTGGTTGATCATAGATCTGAGCTCATGCTCCTCAGTTTTTTTGAGGTGAATAAGCCTAACCCTATCTGAGAAGCATGAGCTCGGATCAATGAGGCCTACGATCAGTCAGCTCCAAAAAAAAAAAAATCCAAAACCAGTGCTAATTGAAAGAAAACAAGTTGACAACAAGACTGAATCCAATACTTGGTGATTACACATTATAATGAGAGATTTACAAGCCATTTAAAACAAGCCAGAGCACCAAATCACCAAGTCTCAGAGCTGTTGGTTTCCAGTAGTAGGCGATCATACTCACAAATACATAGTTTCCTATTTGCCCAGGGCTTTTCTCTCCATTCACAGTATTACTAACAATGAAGTCCTGTTCTAGTATGGACACATCCATGGAACATTGACTCCATCATACCACAACAGCATTGACCAACCACAGACAAGGAAAGAGATGCAAGAACTTTCATTTAATGAGGACGACATTCAGCAGTATCTCATTATATGTATTCTACCAGTCAAACGTTTGGACACTTAACTGCATTTATGTTTCTCATCACCATAAAAACCTTTTGATCTAAAGGCCTCTGCTTAAGTGCATTTTATTTAGTGTTAGGGTTTATTCTTTTTTAATAGAATATGGATACAGAAAGAAAAGTGTCATGAACAGCTGGAATCTAGACAAAGAAGAAGCTCTAATAGTTTTCCCTTAACTTTTTTTTATATCACTGCACAATTATCCCATAGTTCTATTAGTGTTACTTCATAATTTGGTTACTTCATAATAAAACTACTCTAAAATGTGGAAAATCATAATAAAAAAGTCATAATGAAGAATAAGAAGTTGTGTCCAAATATTTGACTGGTGCTGTATATCCCCCATAAATCTGGCAATTGTGTCCAAATGCTATAAAACATTGAAGATCCCAAGAAAAAATATGAAAACAAAAGTTTGTATTTATGCCAAAAGTAACGCATGTTAAACATTAAATCTTTGAATTATTGCACCTGGGAACAATATAAGTCAACGGCATTATGACTAAAAGTTTGCTATGAAGTATTTCCTACTAAAATGCCATCTATTGGGGTTTTCTTTGCCTGTTTAATCCTTTGTAGAGTAACCATCCTTCCACACGGAGTTCTACAGAACAACACAAAGATCTACATCAATAAACAATGAACTTCAAGACAATCACTGATTAAACTAAATCAGGATGTGTGACTCGAAAAAGAAAAACAAATAAATGTTCAATAAAATGGACTGCTCTGGAGACGAAACCCAGTCCAAAGACAGGAAAAAGAAGGATATGACAAATTTGTTCTGTGCGACAACGCAACAGTCGTTTTTATTTCATGAACAGAGTGGTTCTTTCAGAAGTATTTTTCCCACATCTTTTCTCCACCTTCCTGCCAAACTCTCTTTCCGTTCAGAGATTCGTTTAAAATCTTTGGACTGTAATGCGTCTTGTTAAGCCAAACCGTAGTCAAGCCTTCCCTCACGTTACTGTCCGGGGTCTAGAGGTGCTTCTTCGCTGAGGTGAGGGCAAATATTCCCAACTCTTAACTTTCTCTCACTGATACTGCTTACTTTGAGCCAACTCCTTAATGTCAAAAGGCCAGTTTCCAAAACTGGTGTCTCAAAATGAACAACTGGGCAAAGACCACGTTTCTGCAGTTTTCCCTCAGGGAGACGGAGGGAACCCACACTTTCGGGGCTCCGAAATCTGCCAGTAATTACAGCCTGAATTCCAGAGTATTAGAATGCCAAACTCGATCTATCTAAATCCATTTTGTGACATTATGTTCTGGGGTTTGTCACCGAACTACAAAAAGAATTGGAAGAAAATGGAAGAGAAAAGCAAACTTTTGTAATGAAAGGTTTTTTGTAATGCACATCACTTGCTGTAGTTGTTCTCCTGTATAGAATGGATAAAAAAATCTAACAAGAACAAAACTTGGTTTCATATCAAAACAAATTTGAAAGAATACGAAATTCAGTCATAACAGATGGGAAACTGTTTCACGGTATGTTTTAGCATATTGAAGTTACTTGAAGTTGTGCAGTCAAAATAGAAGACCATCATTTCCTGTTGTCCATTCACTGTGGTGTCAGATGCAATTTTTGCATGGTTAAAATAAAGTATGTCTGCACTGGAAAATCACATCTAAAATACACAAGCTGTTCATTGCAATCATTTAAATATAGTTGAGACACTACAGCAAAACATCTGACAGATGAAAAAGGGAAAGCTAGAGGCCGAAATAGAGAGAAATATGACAGAAACTTCTTAGTCACATCATGAACATCGGAAAGTTTGAAACGCCCTTAAAATCCGGTGTCTACAGCTGGCAAAGCTTCATCATCCAACATAAACAGCAGTTTACCAAGCATTACATCACTTAAGTGCAAATCACAGACAATCTGTGGACGCAACGATCAACATCGACGTCAGATTCTACCAGGGTAGTGTTGGGGGAATCCCAGTGAAAGTGTGCGTCTGTCTGAGGAACAGGGAGAGGTTTACATTAAGAGCTTATGTCTCAAATTCATTTCCAGAGACCCAGCGGTCCTTCAATTCCCTGAAAGTTGCACATTATTTCATCACTTTGCTTCTCGGCCATCTGGAGTAAATCCAGAATCTGCCTGCGCTCAGACCCTAATCAAGCAGACCCTCGTCACAAAATCACGCCTAAACGTCTCTGTGACTTATGGACTCTCAGGAACTAGATTTCTCTAGCTTGCTTCCTAATCTAGCTGTCTAATAACCCGGGCCATTGTATATTATGAATATTGTTGGCTCTTTGACAAAATAGTTTTGATTCTCTTTTGTAAGTCGCTTTGGATAAAAACATCATGTTTTATGCCAAATCAGACAACAAATAGAGAAAATTATAAGGCCTACTGAAAATGTACCGGTGGTGAGAATTTTAGTCTGGGATCCCAGTGACAGGAAACTAGGCCCCTCTCTCACCCAAACCCACAGAAATGTTTCTCCGAATCACATTCCCTCACTCTGCCCTGGTCAGACTCAGACTGAACCCATGACGTCTGCTCATGAGTGAGTGTAATGTTTGCTAAAAGCAGAAAAGGAGCAATTTGGAGTCTCTTGGGACGTGGTGGTCTAGTTCCTTCGCTCCATATGCAAAAAGAGAAACCAAAATAATCAAAATGTTGTTTTGCCCCACACAAAAGGGGATTTGTTTAATATAAACTATAAATGGCTAAATTAAATCTCTTCTCATGACATCTGCTCACTACAGGAAACTTCCTAATGCTTTATAACAATTTTACCTCTGCTGATTCTCCAACATTTTGAAAATACAGCCAAAGAAAAGAGGTTGCTTTTTCAGGTCTCAGATATGTTATTCAAACTCAAACTCATTTCTCTGGCTTGCTTCATAATCTATAATTGTCTAATAATCCTGACATTGTATATTACGAATATTGTTGACTCTTCGACGAACCACATTTGCTTTATCTTGGACAGCAAGATTAAGTGAAGAGCAAATATTTTGTTTTCGCAAGTGAAAACGGTGTACCAGTTCTAAGGCCATGGCAAAAGTTCAGTCAAAGCATGCTAACTGTTCTGTCGTTGGCTGCACAGACGAACACAGAACACTTCAGAAACGTCCAGTTTCATTCTAAAAGTTGTAACTTCTTCCTGAGTCTCTCCATCAGTGTCGACTCCGGTTTGAACAATGTAAGACTGAACACCGTTACTGACAATCCTCATTTTGGCTGCGTGAGATTCTCCAGCTTTGTTGTTGTTGAGTGACCGAAGCGCGAGTTGTTAAAGCTCCGCCCTCTTCTGGAAAGCGGAGCTCATTTGCATTTAAAGGGACACACACAAAAACGGCGTGTTTTTGCTCACACCCAAATAGGGGCAAATTTGACAAGCTACAATAAATGATCTGTGGGGTATTTTGAGCTAAAATTTCACAGACACATTCTGAGACACCAGAGACTTATATTACATCTTGTGAAAGGGGCATTATAGGTCCTCTTTAAGCAATTGTGTTGTTTTGAGACAAATATAAGGTTTACTGATTAAATGGAGACTAACTTCCAGACAGTAAATTGATGCCCCGTTCTATTACTGATGTGCTTCAAGCACTCAGGCTACTTCTGACACTAAGCATGGCGCGACAATTGTCATGTCCGGTGTAGACACGGTGTAAGTCACTGCTCAGACTTATGGATCTTGTGTGAAAGTGTGATGCAGTTCTGTTTCTCCAGCTTTTTAGAGGTTTCTAATCCTGGAGATGCCCAGTGACATCACCCTGGTCCGGAGTCTGCCCATATGCCCACGCGCACACAAACTTTCGCTCCATTGGCTGAGTCGCACCCTTTCAAATCTGAAGGGGTTAAATCTACTCACAGAGACCTGGGCAGCGAGCCTGGATCTCCCCCGCTCTCTCTCCCTCTGTCGTATTTCTGTGACTGGGCCACCACGTCATGTGATCAGGAAGCATGGCTCCTGTCCACTTCCCCTGCTGGCTGAAGGGGAACATTGTTACGGAGTGGGCGGCGCTGGGCCGCTCTTACACGCTGGGTTAAAAATAACCAGCATATTTAAGGCCGAGGAGGAATCCCTTCAAACTCAGAGGCGGCGCAGACTGCCTCGCGACAGGAGCTCTCGCTCGCTCACCCTCCTTCCTAATGCTTTTCCTCTTTATTTGGCAGACTGGATGGGTTGATGCATCTGTCGTCCCATCCAAACTCAGAGGAATCTGTATCAGTGCATTTAACAAGGACATGGCGTTTAGCCCATCCTTCCTCTTGTAATCCTGAGAATGGGCAGAAAAAGGGATTCTAGACATGCAAATGTGCTTTTCAAGAAAAAAGCATCTTGTTGACTTTTCAAAATAAAAAACAGCTCTTGATAAGCCGCTTTGTTTCCCTGTCAGGCCCAAGCACTTAAGGAAATGGATTTCTAGTTGTTTCTCTTGTCTTTATACACTCTTTCTCTTGTTTCCTTTCTTTTAATCTACTATAAAATAACACCATCTCCATTCCTCAAAATATTTACCCGTTTGAGATTTAGTATGTACAGTTCAACAGCTTCTGAGGAATCAAGAGCCGTTCACACCAAGAACGATAACTATCGTCCACAACCACGCACAATATTATTCTGTTTATAAGTGCATTTTGTCGTCTGTCGCTTTAAAGTCGGATTAATTCTGACTTGCTGTCAATGTTTTTATCGCTCAACAGCTGGAAATAAAAATGTTCTGAAAATTATCGTTGTGTTGTGGACTACGCTTTACATCTCTTTTACATTTAGAACGATCTTAAAACTATCTTTATCGTTATAGTTATCGTCCTTGGTGTGGACGAGCATTAACACCTGACCTTCTACTGCAGAGATATTCATATTCCCAAACCTTAAACTGACAGAGAAGCTTTAATAATCCCATCAGCAAGAAAATTACACAAACAGACATGAGAGCGAGAAACTGCCCAGTAAGAACTGATTAAAGTCTATGTTTAAGATGAGAATCAGATACAGAAAAATAATGTGTAGAACGAAAATGAAAGTATAGGACAGATGAGTGATGAGTTTAGACGTTTGAGGAAAACATCATCTTGAGCAATAAAATGCAGAGAACTGCAAAAATATAGATTCTTTTCAGGATTGATTCAGACTGAACAAACATATTTTGTTTTGGCACACTCACTACCAATGGTAACTCACCCGGGCAGTATCGTGGAAATTAATCTTCCTCTACCAAACACTCCACCATATGCAAATTTACTGAAGGAATAAAAAGGGGAAAAATCACCTGTTTATTTAAATAGTTCATTTGCATTCTGATTCCTGGATATAGTGAGTCTGGCAAGATTTTCCCACAGCTAGAGTGCAGGAAGACAGCAAGACTTTCAGCTTTAATCTTACAGAAAACAATTACAATTTTAATCATAAATCATGTCAAGGAAATTAAAGAAAACATCTCAAGCGTGCCCAAACTGTCCAAGCCCCAACATAATCATCACTGCCATTATAATTACCTCAGCTGATCATGTACATTCTTGCAGTGGCTATTTCATCACCTTTCTATGTTGTGCTTTTCAAAAAGCAATATTTTCACATTCCGAAACAAACAGAAAGCTTATCGTACCTTTGCAAAGAAGGGTAAATAAACATCAGATGACAGTACTAGTACTAGATAAAACAGGAGCAAAACCTAAAAACCACCCATTAAACGTCACTCTTGGAACCCTGAACTCTCTTTCCTAAAGAAGAGTCAAGCAACTCAAGATTTCACCACCACCAACCGAATTATCCATAAGTGCAACACAGCAGTAGCAGGTCAAATTTGATCTATACTATCCACATTACTCATGTAATAAACTAATGGAAGAAAACTACAAGTATTGTGAGATGTTTGAGTGTGAGAATGTGTGTGCGTGATAAAGGGGCTACATTCAGTGTGTTTTGCAGCTAAATGACGGCCTGCTGTTGACAGAGCCAAACGAACAAGATCCTGATGTAACAGGATGGTCTCAGAGCTCGTGTTTGCTCTCCATACAAAGACGATTGTAGACACTGCAGAGCCAAATCCTCCGACACAGAAACGTGTTTATGTAGCAGCCGCCTCTGGAAACATCACACTAAACTAATGGCTCATTTGAGCAGATATTTACACTCAGACTGCTTATTGATTCATTATTAAATAATTATACAAGAAATATCACAGATGTACTAGTGGAATGACGGAAACACAATTCAACACTCATTTATGGCTGGTGTAAATATTTCCATAAAATAAAATATCAGAGAACAGATGTTGATGCAAGAGGAAGGGGAAGTTATTTTGATTAAAGTTTATGAGGCACATGAGTTTAAAAACCATAACAATGTGCATACACCTTAAAAAATGCTGGGTTAAAAATAAACCAAGTTGGGTTAAATATGGTTGTTTTAACCCAGCGGTTGGGTTAAATGTTTGACCCAACCTGCTGGGTTGTTTTATTCCAACCTATTTTGGGTTAATTTTAAGCCAGCCATAAAGTCATTTTTAAACAATAGTTGGGTTAAATAAAACTGACCAAAATTTCACCCAATTGCTGAGTTTGTCCATTTTCAACCCAACTTGGGTTTAGTGTAGATCAAATACTGCAGTATCCCATTGGTGACTTTAAAATAACTGGAACTCATCTCAAAAAGTATTATGCAAGTGAGAATGCTGACATGCAAAGACCTGAAGATCAACAGAAGATTTTTACTCGTGATCAGGTGATAGTCAGGTGATGAACACTGAATGAATGAATGAGTGAGTGAGTGAGTGAGGGGTAAGGCTTTTCATCACAAAGAAATCCTACACATCTCTGTCCGCCATTGTCCCGTGCATTAGGGTATAAAAAATGATTAGCCTTAATTACAGACGGACACGCCTCATGGGAGCAGTTCGCGGTTGTTGAACAAGGTGTTCGAACTCCTCACGCACGCACGCACGCACAGGTGTCATTGGAAACACACAAGCACTACAAAAACACACCAAACTGCTTTTGTGCTGGACTACCACTACTGCTTTTGTGTTTGATAAAGGAGAAAAAACAAATTGTGACTTTTCACCAGTGATTCTTACTCGAGTCCCCGTTGCTAACACTCACATGTTTGTGTGGATACAAAATATAGGCGCGCTGCCAGATTTTTTTCCCTCGATGACGTAGCAGCGTGTTTTTTTTTCTTTGCGGTTGCCGCGCAACGAGAGGCGTGTCCGGGGTTTAAGAACTAGGCGAGGAAAGCCCTGCGTGCATCTGACGAATCACTCGAGTCCAGACACCGGAGAGCTCGCGTGTCCCGAATGGCAGCGGCGGTAGAGAGAGGGAGATAGGGAATCCCCGAGTGTCGCCGAAACGAAACCGACCCGGTTCACGAACGATGTCCGTTTCCATCAGCATGGCACGGAGACGCGTTTGATGCGCTCTTTGGACTGGACTGTCAGTGCTGCGAAGCGCTCGCAGTATTAAACACTACTTTCAACAAGGATTTCATTTTTGACTGGACGCGACTGGAAGTGTTTTCCACTCATGAGGTGCGTCTTGCACTTGGAGGGTCCATTAATTTTTCTTTTGGCTTTTATGTGTCATGTTTAAGAGCAGCGATAGTTTTCCCAGACCATCTTGACTAGGATTATTTTTTTTTTATTTTTGACCTTTTTTCAATTGCAGGCAGCCACCAAGTGAGTTTGACAGTATGGCACTGAGCGGCACGCTTTTGCCCTCTATTTCCACCTTTGCGAGCGGCGCTGATGTGAAGCACAAGGCCATTATGGGACACGGAACTGCCAATTTGGTGAGTATCAAACAGGTGATGGTCAATTCACACGCTTTACTAGCGAAATTCTGCTGCTGGTGAGATGAGATTATGTCATCGCCTCATATTCATATTCATATTCCTCGAGCAGCGCTACCGCGGCAGGGGCGTGAACCGTCGCGAGCTCTTCACTACACAACATCTGACATTCTTCACCATGCACTGATTATTTATCTTCCACTTCAGGCTGGATTCTCTTTCAGGCAGCAAAGTTGGAAACATAAAAACAATGCATAATCTACTAGAAATAACTTTGATAAAGATAGAAGAACCAGGTTGATTAGAGTCAACATGTTAGTGTGATAGTTTGGCAATTATTTAGCATGCAAGAATAAATGTGCTTTAAAGGGTTAGTTCACCCAAAAATGAAATTTTTGTAATTGATTACTCACCCTCATGTCGTTCCAAATCTTCGTTCATCTGCGGAACACAAATTAAGATATTTTTGATGAAATCCAAGAGGATTTTTTTTAATCGCCCATAGAAAGCAACGTAATTACTGTCATTCAAGGTCCAGAAAGGTACTAAAGACATCGTTAAAACAGTCGACGTGATTGCAGTGGTTCAACCTTAATGTTATGAAGAGACGAGAATACTTTTTGTGTGCAAAAACAAAATAATGACTTTATTCAACAATATTTTCTCTTCTGTGTCATTATCATACGCTTTTTTAAATGTTCAGCGCTTCCAGGTTCTACGTCAGAACGCCGACTCATTATTGGCCGGATCACACGCATGCGTTGTGCTGATCACGTCAACAGCGTCGACCAATACCGAGTCGGCATTCTGATGTAAAACCTGGAAGCGCTGAACGTAAACAGCGTAGGAGACTGACGGGCTAGAGACGAATTTGTTGAATAAAGTTGTTATTTTTGTTTTGTTTTTGCACACAAAAAGTATTCTCATCTCTTCATAACATTAATGTTGAACCACTGCAGTCACATGACTGTTTTAACGATGTCTTTAGTGCCTTTCTAGACCTTGAATGATGGTAATTACGTTGCTTTCTATGGGGTATAAAAAACCTCTTGGATTTTATCAAAAAATATCTTAATTTGTGTTCTGAAGATGAACGAAGGTCTTAGGGGTTTGGAATGACATGAGGGTGAGTAATTATTGACAGAAATTTAATTTTTTGGTCAACTAACCCTTTAATTTCAAAGCATTTGATGATTATGTCTTTGAGACTTACCTTGTCTTATTCTCTCTTCCTGTGTGTCTCTGTGTGTTTGGAATAAGAGATGGAAGGAGGACTTGTCTCAACTGAAACGCCCCTGCATGTCTACAGGTGGGACTTGCACTGACCTGGACGTCCCCTCCGCAATGACCAAGAAGGAGCCAGAAGAGCTGGACCTGTTGGACTATGATTTTATTCTGTCGAACAGCATGCTGCAACAGCAGCAGCAACAGCAGCAACAGCAGGAGGCCTCCATGGCCAGCACCTCCAGAACTCTTCCACCATCCCCTACGTCCTACACCTATCAGATGCCCTCTCCTCAGGGCCAGGAGGCCAGCATGATGTACAACATCCCGGACATCAGCGACGTATCTCCCTCTGGAGGTTTTGTCGCTGAATTAATGAGGCCAGAGCTGGATCCTGCGTATCTTCAGTCCACAAGCCTCCACGGAAAATTTGTGGTGAAGACTACCAGGGACATGACTGATTACAGCCAAGGGCTTAGCATTAGTAAGGGCGGCTCAATGTCGGACACGTCCTCCCTGCAGTTTGTATGTCCTAGGACGATAAAGCAGGAACGTCCTAGCACCTGCACCATGACCGGGCCAATGGATATTCACTCGCGGCCCGGAGTCAGTCAGAGACCGCTGCTGGACCCTCACGGTTTCACCGCAAGCCGTTTGGGGCCCAGCCGCTCTTCCTCTCTCTCACCGGACGAGCATCCTCAAGGTCAGGTGCTGGGGGCCCCTTCATTGTCTCTGGCCCAGGGGTATCACCCCTCACCGGGTTACTCTGGCTTTCCGCAGCCTCCCGCCCAGTCGCTGCAGTACCAAGGTCAGTATTAACTCGAATATTCTTTAGTCAATAAAATTATACATGACTTTGAGTTTAGCCTTACGTTTTTACAAAGTAAATTCATGAAAGTAAAGCATATCTTCTAAACCATGCATGTCAATCCTGTTCCTGCAGTGCCTTAAGAGTTTGTAATTATCAAGTGCTTAATTAGCTAGTTTGTTTGATCTCCAGGAAGGTTGGGGACCTTTGCTTTACTAACGCTGTGGACTGTTTACTCTTTGGCAGAGCTGATTTCTCCAGCCGAGTGTTTGCCTGAAGAGTCCAAGCCCAAGCGGGGTCGACGCTCTTGGCCGAGGAAGCGGATCGCGACACACACGTGCGACTACGCAGGCTGTGGCAAAACGTACACCAAGAGCTCCCATCTCAAAGCCCACCACAGGACTCACACAGGTCAGTGTCTCTGGTGTTACGTTAGTCTACGGTGTGCATGTGCATCTCACGTTAACATGCCCTAACGCATTGTCTGTGAGAGACTAAAGACAGTGAGAGTTCAGTTGGCAGGTGGTTTGATCTGCTATTCAAACAGCAGGTTGATACTGATCCCTGCTGAAATAAAACCACAAGCCTGTCCGACTTCCCCTTCTATTCAGTAAACGAAAGGATGAGCAACATATGAATTGTTGCCTGACTCTCTCTAACGGCTCCGACCAAAGTGCGTTTGATTGTTCTCGTTAGGACCTGAGGGTGAAACGCTAACTGTTGTGTGTGTTTGTGTTTTTAGGAGAAAAGCCGTACCACTGTGACTGGGAGGGATGTGGCTGGAAGTTCGCCCGTTCGGACGAGCTCACGAGGCATTACAGGAAGCACACGGGACATCGGCCATTTCAGTGCCAAAAATGCGACAGAGCCTTCTCTCGGTCTGACCACCTTGCACTGCACATGAAACGGCATCTATAACCAAAACTGGAAGACCCCCAATAAAGTGACTAGTGAACCACGTGTTGCCTTTGAACAAGAGTCAACGAAACTCCATGACAAGCTGTGTTGTCCACAGCATCAGGGTGGGGACTTGTCTTTTTTTTTTTGTTTGTTTTTTTCCCTTTTTGTCATTGTCTTCCAACATGCTGGTGGCCCTTGTCCGTTTCCTGCACACTGGGACAATACTGGAATGTGCATCTACTTACCGACAAAGCTTGGAGATGCCAAGTGCCAAACTAAAGACTGGAAATATATGAATATCAGGGATACATGGAAACATTAGATTATATGTATTAAAGAGGCCTTTAATTGACCTACATTCCATCACTCAATCCTCAAACACTGATCCGTCTTCTGGATTGTTTTGTTGCTCTCTCTAAAGCCATTAATTTCAGGTACAGAATAATTTATAAGTGTGTTACAAGATGGTGCTGAGTATAGCCAGGTGTATTCAGTAAGGTACCAAAGATAAAAGTGGATTTTAATTGAAGTCTGTGAGTTTTAGGGGCGAATGCATGACCTCTCCTTGGTGATGGCAATCTTAACTGCACTGTGGTTGCGAGGTGCAATAATTTTGATATATGTAAGACATTCATATTTTTATATAAGAAACAAACAAACAAAAAAATAACTCTGAACAAAGTTGTTTTTGTTTATAGTCAGATTCATGTAATATAATCTTAAGTTTTGTACATTTGTAAATACTTTTTCATTTTGTATTTTATGTATGAATGCAATCCAATAATAAACAAAACATGAAAGGTATGTGAGTTGACTTGATTTTTCAGTTCAGTGAATAATAATGCGTGATCATCAATTGTTCTATTTGCAACAAGTCTGAACGTTTGCGTGGATTAAGCTGCATTCAAACACAATCAGGTTTTTCTGCCTATCTTAAGTTGCTTCTAATTATCATCTGTTTAGCAGCTTTTCTGTTTGACTTTCTCATTCATTTCTCTATAAAATTGGTTTCAGTCTAATTTTTGCTTTTGTTACATGTATTAAGTGACCTGCCTTAATATTTGTCAGTGTGAATCATCGTTTTAAAAAATATCGCCCAATTACAAAATATGATTCATTGGTATATCATGGTTTGAAATTTCGGACATGCTTTTTATGAAAGTAAATAAGACGATTATGCTCTCCTAATTTCAAGAATTCAATCTGAATGTTTGAATATCACAATATTTCAATAATCTAACAAATTCATCTACAAGTTTCCTTCTAGTTATTATGAATCTAACATACACAACTCAATGAAACTATAGAAATGAAGTCATTTGAACTACTTAATTAACAGCTGCCTCACACCATACAAACACACATCTTTGGAAACATTGAGAAACAGGATTACAGACTGAACCTCACTATCTGTCTTCTCTTCACCTGCCAGACAACATCATCTGCCGTGCATCAAAGAGAAGTGGATATCATTCAAAATGATCTTTTATTGGCATGCTTTCGGGTTTTTAAAGACATGCCAAATGTTCTTGTTAACAGTCACTAACTTGCCGATGTGCGTTTTTTTTTTTATGACTTTGGATTACAGCCGCTCAACCCCTACTTTTCACATCAACATGTAAGAGGAAAATAATGAAATATAACCTAATGCTTTGATTAATCATTGCCAGCTTTAGTTTATTGGTGTGCACAGGTATTAAAATCAAAATACGCTGGAATTTACTGCATAGAAATTCGTCATAATGTTTTAATTATTTTTTAAAACACGCGGAACATTCTTTTAATATTTTACTAGCTATGCTATATTTTGTTTACCTCTGAACGCCGACAAGAAAATGTTATATAAATGAATGGTTTTATACACTGAGTAAATTCATAGCAGTCTCAACACGCGTCATCCGGCTTGTTTCCAGCCGCGGTCAACAGCGCCCACTGGAGGACAAAGTCAGTCCGAACGGATAAAACTTTTTTTTTTTATACAGTCTATGGTTTCACGTTAAAACAACTATATGAATCTGTTCGATAATTCAAAATAACGAGACTATGGAAGCCCATCTCCGCCGCAAAATAAAAATAACCCTCATGCTTTGGTAAATCTTATGACATAAAAAGTCGAGATTATGACTTAGAATGTCATCATTTCAATTTTTACGCCATAATTAAGATTACCAAACATATATTTTCCTGGACATTTGGTCCAGCCGAGGCTCAATTCAGTGATTTTTATGTTTAAACAAAATGTAGCCTGTAATTTTGGAAAATGAAAGGGCATCTTACCAAAGCACACGTGAAATAAGACAAATTAAAGTGTATGATTGGAAAAGGTGTTTCAATTATGTATGTGAGTATGTGAGGTAAAAATTTTGGAGACGATGAGAGACATCAGCAACTAACGTAGAGGCCAAAATCTCTCGATTTTCCACCCTTATAGATCTCCAACAGTTGTTTTTGTAGTTAATCAGTAGCTCACGGCTAATTTTGTTGGAACATTTAAATTATACATTTTTTTTTTAACTTACCTCTATGTAACTTGCATCTTAACGTTATCGCTCACGTTATTTCTTACCTTTGTAAAAGATTCTTGTTATAATTATACTAATATTTTATAGTGAAGGGTCAGAAGTTCGCGCCATTCCTGACAGAGTCCCAAACGCGCGCGCTTTTCTGTTCACGTGCTATTTTAAGTCCCCCATTTGCGACACGATTTAATTACACTAAATATATATTTTATTTTTTTGCATTAATACTGTACAATACTCCCCTGTGGAGGTAATATGGTACCTCCACAGTTCTTTTTGTAAATACACTGACAAATCTAAACGTTAATTTCTATATCCTGTTCCGCTAACTTTATTCTAATTATGGTCCACTTGAGGTTTAAGACATTATGTGGCTAGTTTGGGTCTTACAGGTGTGTATACAACTCCATCTGTTTCTCTTTTGCCTTTTTTATGTAATAAAACACACCTCCTAACAGCAAAACAAAAGATCAAGAACAGGTAATCTGCATTTACGTTGAAAACGTTTATTTCCCTGTAAAAATGACAGTATAGTGATATTAACGTCAAAACTATGTCAAACTATGGAAGTCATATACATGCTTTTCATGGTTCTTAATGTATATGAAAGGCCTGCATTTGTCAGTATTACTCAAAACATCCACAGCAAGAGCTGATATCCTTTACTGATACTTTCATGAAGAGAGGAACCAATCTAACATAACTTGTGATTTGCTTATTTAAAAATCTTTAGCTGCAGTTTTAAATGGCAGTAAAGTATTTGGGATCCCTATTAATGGTCAACTTGAATGAATGAAAGAAAGAGCGATAAGAAACAGAAGAAGAAACACTGTCCTGAACAGGGACAATGATAATGCGATTAAACCAAACGTCCCGATCAATCTGGATTCCTAATTCAAGGAAAACAAATTCCACAAGCCTCTTGAACTTGCTAACATGTCCTAAGAATGGAGAAAACAATGCTTTTTATTGGTCATAAAAAAAGATCAAATGCAAAACAAACAGGTATCACACGGGCAAATGTTAGATGAAGCAAAGAGGCTTTTACTGATTTCTGCCACTGGAGACCAACAAATGATGTCATCTCCAGATGGACGTGCTCATGTCATCCAGTGTGTAAAATTTAGACAGAATAGGACAGCCTGTGTGTGTGTGTGAGAGTGAGTGAGTGTATTTGTATAGATTTTCTTCTCCAAAATGATCTTTCAAAAAGAAAAACAAAAAACATAAGAGGCGAAAATGATCAGGATGCCACTCCTCCTCTAATCATCATCAAAGTTCTGTTGTAAAAGGAAGTTTGCAGCCAAATTTTCATTCTTCTCACAAGCAAAGTAGGCCTGTATAACGAGTCCTTCTGGGAATCCAAGGGCTTTTAGCTGAGGAAAAACACAGAGGAAACATGGAAAGGTTAGATAAGACCACAGAAAGACTCCTGGTGTCCGTTTGGGGAAAAGACTTGAGCACCTTTGATCGTTTGCCAGCACAGATCCTCCATCTGTATCTCTCTCTTAATTAAAGGGCCTCGATGTAATTAGTTAAACTTGAAATTCAGACTTTATGGCTTTAACAAGTATCTTAAGTCTCTGACAGAGAACAAAGTGAGAAAAACCATAGTTAGGGAAGCACTGAAGCAAACTTTGTGGGCTGATGTGTGATAATCAACAGTTTGTTGAAGCCAATCGTTTTAACTAGTTTTAAACTTGTTAGCTAATTATAAACTCTCACTTAAGAAATCCATAGTGACAAAAACATTCAATGACATATCAATGATATTGATATATTAGTACATGAACCAACTGCAATACAAATGTATATACTGAATAAAACATGTCTTGATGTGCCACAACCTGCATAATTATATAAAACAATCTGAGATGTGTGATTTATTTTGAGATTGTGTGGGTTTGTTCTGTTTGGACAAATTATTTTTATTTGTTTAGGTCTTAAAATGTCTTTTTTTTGAGGTGCCAATATGGTGTTCTCAAACTGAAAGATTAAGAGTTTTACCCTCTCAATAGCTTCTTTCTCCTGGGGTGTGACCTGGATGTAGTTCATGCCTCCTGCCTCGGCCACGCCCCCACCACCACCTCCTCCTTGCCCAGCCTCCTGGACAGGCTCGTTAAGCATCTGGATGAACTGCTCCTGATGGCTGCTGATTTGCTGTAAAACAAGAAAGAAAGAAAAAGCTAAGTTCTGATTTACTGAGGGTTCATTCATCACACTGGAACAGGAAGTCAAGAGCACTGCATTGTGTAAGTAATATAGTCAATAATCAGCATCTGTAATAAGAGCGCTATTTAAAATATTCTCTAGGTCAGTGGTTCTCCTGTGGGCCGCAGGTCTGTTTTATAAAATATACAAAGCCTTGAAGTTTACAGGCCTTATGGAAAGAGAGAATGATTGATTTATTGCTAAATGAAAGGTAAAAATGAATTATGGTAACATCAGAAACCATAAAATGGCCGTGAAAATGTCAATTTAACATTTACAACACTTTGTGTGTAAAAATAATGGTTGATCTTTGCATTGGTCTGAACAAAAACGGCAGACGCGCTAAATGATAATGCAAATTCACTCACTGTTTAAGAAACAGCAGAAATATAGCGGTTACCCTGGTTCCCTCTGAAAACAAAGCAGTTGCGCTTATAAACGCTTCTTTATTAGACATTATACGGAGGTAAGATGAAAAGAATATGCCATAAAATTTTTCCTTACCAAAAAACGAGTTTGACGGTCTGATATTAACACCATAAAGTAAACATTGTCATAATTCATCAACAGTACATCGTAAGCAATCACTTGTATTATGTCCCAGTGAGTGCTGGCTCTGTTTTTTTTTTCCTCTCTTCTTTTTTTTGGGGGGCTTGTCCGGGATTAGGGTTAGGTTAGGGTTTATGACACTTGTCATAAATATGGGCTATTCGGTGATTGAAAGCACAAGCCTGTAGAACGAGCAACAGCGCCACATTTACTTTGATTTAAATATCACATTGAACCATATCACTATTCCTGGTTTTCCATTCTTAAATTTAAATAGTCATTTCACCCAAAAATGACAATTATCCCATATAAATATCCATATTTATAACTTTATAAACTATAATCACTGGCTTCCGGCAACGACCTTATGCATCAAGTTACAGAGAAAGAGTGACCTCTGACCCGACGCATGACGTAGGAGTGGCATAAGCTTAGCTTGACTTGCATACGGCTGTTACCATAAGCTAGTTTTTATAGTCTATAAAGTTATAAATATGAATATTTTTCTTACAAAAACCCATCGTTTTGCTTCAGAAGGCCTTTATTAACCCCCTGGAGTCGTTTGGATTACATTTATGATGGATGGATGGGCTTTTTTGGGCTTCAAAATCTCGCCCCCCATTCACTCCCATTATAAACCTTGGAGGAGCCAGGATATTTTTTTAATGTAACTCAGACTGTGTTCATCTGAAAGAAGATACACCTAGGATGGCTTGAGAGTGAGTAAATCATGGGATAATTTTCATTTTTGGGCGAACTAACCCTTTAAGAGCTCTTGAAATAAGACTTTTCTTATACCATTTAAGATATTTAAGACTTTTTAAGGACCCACAGGGATCCTGAAACTACAGTATTTTGGCACAAAATCATGTCACTTGGTGGAAGCTCCATGTCAGTTTCCTTATCACCCAAGTCACAATTTTGCTACCGTCACTATTTGACGTCTAATGTAATGTCCTGTAAAACAGCGTTGTCTTCAGACTGTGTTTGAGCACCTGCAGGAGCTGAGGGTTCTCTCTGCCGATCTGCTGTAGTAGAGCTGGTAGGAGAGATGGGTTCTGCTGGATGATCTGTCTCATCTGCAGGAACTGTGGCTGGTTCCTCAGGAACTCCAGAGGATTCGCTGCACACACAGGACAGAGTCAGAGACGCGTGTCACACACTCCAATGGCAAGAACGGTCTACTGTGTGCATCTAACTCACCCCCTGATCCTGTGCTGGGCTGTGATGGGGCGGTACTGGACGGTGAAGTGAGACCCGTGGACACAGCAGGAACACCTCCCGCAGGAGCCACAGGGTCAGCACCTCCCACACTGCCCTCGCCCTCCGCAGGAATGCCCTGCAACACACACATAACCCTCAAAAACTGGCATAGAGAAAACACATCTGCACTTGCCAAAGCATTTTCAGCACAGAAGAACACAACAAGAAATAAAATAAGAGGGCATAATTATAATGAAGCCTGAATAAGAACGTTTTGAGCCAGTTCTGCTGATTTAAATATATTTCTTTTGCTTCATAAGGACACACTGTTTCTCACCGTGAGCAGGTACTCGACGGCCCGGTCAGGATTGTTGAAACTGGCTCTCAGTGCCGCCACCACTTTGTCTCTCTCGTATCCCATCAACATGATCTCCGTCACCATGTTCTCGTAGGACTGACCCGTCACTGCACACACAAGACACGTGAATAAACTGATCTTCATAACTAGTGCTGGTCTGTGTGAACCTGAGCATGTGTGTGTGGATTTACCCAGTGCAGACGTTGCCTCTTCAAATATGTTTGCATTTGGCGAAGAACCCGAACTGAAAAAAAGAAGGAAAAAAAGGATATCAAAGGTTTGTTCTCACGCATCAAGCAAGCACGAGCTTACGTTTACCATATTTGAGTGCTGATTAATGTTTATAAAAGCCTAAATTCAATCTGTTTGTCATATAAACTGATCGCGTCTCTTCAGAAGGCTTGAATTAAACTGCTCCATTCATATGGATTTATTTTAGAATCGTCACAGTTTTGGGTGAATAGACTTTCAATTAGCATTCACATCTAATCAACAATAATATAGTCTATAACATCCCGTGTGTGTGCGAGTGTGTTTACCTGACGGGTGTGGAGGAGGGCGCAGTGCCGCCAGCAGGCTTCTCCTCGGCGGGTGTGTCGTCTTTGGCCGGGGTTTCTGCGGGCGGGGCAGCAGACGGGGTCGGGGTCGCTGTAGTGCTGGAGGAGGCGGAGCTGGTCGCTGTGGCAGCAGATGATGGGGCAGATGTCGATGCAGGAGCCGCTTTAGGCTGCAGGAGACACAATCGCATTACTCTCAACTTCATATAAACACACGAACATCAACATCACATCCATGAGTCAAGGAATTTGGCCTATTTTGGATGAATAAATCAAAAGTAGGACTGTACACCTAATTTCATAGGGTCCTACAACAGATGCTTGATTAAAAAATGGCCTTAATCTCAAAGCAAAAAAACTTCCATTAATGATATTTGTGTTTTTTTAAATCCCTCTTTAATATTTCAGAATGTTTCAGACTCGCGCAAAAGACTGATAAATGTCTCACCTTTGCTACCATAACCACCACAAAGTTCTTCTCATCTATCTTGTACTCTTTGAGTGCCGTGTCATCATTCAGAATTTTGCCTGTAGGGGACAATATAATTAAAACAAACGAGACGTTATTCATCAGCCCGCAGCTCTCACTTATGAAGCTGACAGGTGTCTGTCATTCATCAAATGATGCTGCTGCATAAACAGACTTTATCGCTGCATTTCACATGATTATAGAGAAAAACCTGTGAGGACGAATCATGTGTTACCCAGAGTCACATCCTTATCAGCTGGAAACAGCCGTCCAAACACGCCACACAATTACACCTTATCACATGCAGAGAGAGAGATGATGTACCTGCGTATATCAACTTCTGTCCCGCCACCGGAAAGCCATCTTTTCCCTTTTCATTCTCTATTTTTTCCTTTAAGGCTTTTACCTGTGAAAAACAGAGCAGGAGAAAACAAATCACTAAAACCAGCTTAAAACCAGTTTAAAGGAGACCTATAACGCCCCTTTTACAAGATGTAATAAGTCTCAGAATGTGTCTGAAGTTTCAGCTCAAAATCCCCCACAGATCATTTATTGTAGCTTGTCAAATTTGCCCCTATTTAGGTGTGAGTAAAAACATAGTTTTTGTGTGTGTCCCTTTAAATGCAAATGAGCTGCTGCTCCCGGCCCCCTTTCCAGAAGAGGGCGGAGCTTTAAAAGCTCACGCTTCGGTTGCTCAATGACAACAAAGCTGGAGAATCTCACGCAGCCAAAATGAGGATTGTCAGTAACGGTGTTCAGCCTTACATTGTTCAAACCGGAGTCGACACTGATGGAGAGACTCAGGAAGAAGTTACTTTTAGACGTTTCTGAATGGTTAGTGGATAAATTTATGTAGTTGCTGTGAAGTTGATTCAACTCATCCACTAGCATGTGCCGTCATGTTAATCTTTTGTGTTGAATTGACCCTCGTTTGTGAAGCAGTCCGGCGTAAAATGACGGCATCAACAACACTCTACTACAACAACTCTTCCTCTTCTCTAAATTATAGTCACAATTATTAATCACGATTATTCGCATTTGAAAAAAAGTTGACCCTTGACTTCATTTAACCAACAATCATAGCTTCATCACATTGGATGGAATGGAATTTATTGATTACAATTGTATTGATAATAGTAAATTGAACCCTACTTGCCATCAATTCGACTTCTGGTTAGTGCTTTGTAAGTCACATTAGATATTTTAAGAGAAAAAATTAAGTTGCAAATGAGTCAAATCAGATTTAAATCGCTCTACAAAAGCATATTCGTACAGACAGACAGATCGTAAAGAATGATTTTGAAATGGCTAAACACTGCAAACAGATGGACGGATATGTAGTTTTCAACTTCTTTACATTATGAAAAAGCTAAAATGTTTAAAAAAATGAATTCCAAATTATTATTTTCATTTTGTAGCACAGAGTCGCCGCATAGACCGCATTCATTCACCAACCATGATCGCAAACGATATGGTCAAGAATCATGTTTGGATTTATTACAGGTTTGTTCGCAGATTCAGTAGCATCAACGGCACACACGGCCTCGTGAAGGAACACAGACGGAACTTCACAATCAACATCGCTAAACTCAAATATACGTCTGTCGCTGTCTTCAGATCATCAGCGCTTCTTTATGAGAGACGCACGGTTGCCAGATTGAGAAGATTAAGTAAAACACTGGGTGGAAAATATATCCTTTTAAGAGAAAAGCTCCGTTTGGAGGATTTATTTTCCTGGCATCTGGCAACCGCAAGCAGGAACGATAGAGAAGGCTTGTAATGAAAGACGGCGCAAATGTCTAAAAAAAGACAAATATTCAGCGGGAAAATATTGCGACGATTATTTTATTACGATTAATTGAACTGATTTGATCTGAATAATGATTAAAAAGAAAAACGAAAACAAATTTACACAGTAAAATAACAGTAATATACTGTAAAAACAATGCATTCTGGGTAATAACTGTCATTTTTGAGAAAGTAGCCTATAGGTTACTTTATCGGAAATGACAAATAATATTACCTAGAATGCACTGTAAAATGCGAAGGTAATATACTGTAAAATCAATGCATTCTGGGTAATTTTATTTGTCATTTTCAAAAAAGTAACCTATAGGCAACTTTCTCAAAAACGACAAAAATTACCCAGAATTCATTATGCAGTATATTACTGTTTCAATGGAAAACGGTATTTTACTGTGTAATTTTTTCATTTTTTTAAAAGTTGTCTGAAATTAAACTTGTTTCCTAATCGATGAATTTTACACTGTTATTGAACTGTATAATGACTATTTTCTTCTGTAGAGCTGAGACTGAATTAATCTCGTATTTGATGAAGTTTGCATCATTGATTCTGTTATTTTCCTGTTTATCACTGTAAAACTGCTTTGAGACAATCTGTATTGTATAAAGCGCTAATTTATAATTTGTATAAACTAAGTCAAAGTCACAATCGGATCTCTAATCAAATACAAAAGTAGTTTGGACCGGATCCGATGTGAGTTCTGGCTGTTTGAAGAAAAAAAACCCCAAACTTATTGGAGCTAGATATGGAAAAGGCGTATTTTTGGTGAAAAGTTTTGCTGCTTTCCTGGAAAAGACCATTTCTAAGAATAAACTGTTCCAAAAGGCCCGATCAACAGGAAGTGTGGAGTAAACGCACCGAGCGTCTTCCTTCCTAAAGGTCCGGCTGATTTATTTAAAGGCACAAAGGTGTCATTTGTCCCAGATATAGCTGGAAAAGTTTTTCAGGGGCTGATGGGTAAAAATACAACTCTAAATAAAACACATCAAGTTGAATAATAATGAATATGAATAAAAATGGATAATGAATGAATAATAAATTAACGCCCAAAACATCCACCCTATTAGTCAAGTCAGCTTTATTTCTATAGCGCTTTATACAGTACAGATTGTTGCAAAGTAGCTAAACAATAATAAACAGGAAAATAACAGAATCAATGATGCAAACTTAGACAAATTCTGCTGTAAAGACAAGAGTGTCATCATTCAGATCAAGTTTTGTTCTCATCCCATAGTGTCACTAATACACAAACATGAGTATCAACAACAGTTTGATCAGTTATCTAACTGGATAACAGGGACCAAAAGACAAAGACTGAGATCATGCCACAGTCACGTGACTCAGCACAGACATGAGAAAACAGACAGAAATACTGTAATGAAAGTCACTGGGGTACAGTGAAGCCAGCAGTGACCTTCCATCAAACTAAACCAACTGTTGATGTGGGAAAGTCCCCATCTAGAAGAAACAATTAAAGCAGACATTACTTGACTGTAAGCAATGAAAATGTGTAGAGAAGCACTTCTATACATGTTTAAAACCCTCGTGTGTGCTCGAATACACGGTTTCTGTCACTTCAATGTCTGGAAATCACATAAATCATGTTAATGGACCAGAAACACACACAGATAGTTGTGTGTTTATATTAACATCTATCACACACACCAATAACACACACAAACACACGTTAAACCATTTATAACAGCACAGCATGACTTGCTAAAACACCCAAATTACCCCTTAATTATCCGCCTGGCACTTCTAAAAGGTCATATTTATGTTTAAATGCTAATTACATAGATTTTGAAGTAATTGCAGTGCTTTTGTGTCTTATTTAGAAAACTTTGATTATGTTCCGACTGAAGTAAAAACTCATTTTACGAGCAGCTAACATGCTAATGCTAAAACGGCTCACAGAACTCCGTGAACAGCGCCGCGCGCGCACAGAAACGCGTCTAATATGATCGTATAAATCATAACAGTTTAATTCTGGTGTATTTGAGTGGCTTAATGGAGTGTTTTCGTGACATTGCTGACAGAAATCCGTTAGCTGTTAGCCGCTAGCAGCGCGCGCTCCTCTCACGCGCTCGTCTCTCACCGTCTCCTCCGCGTCGATGTCGATTTTGAACGTCTGCTGCTGGAGGGTTTTCAGCGTGATCTGCATTTTCACGTTCTTCCGTGTCGCCGCTGTGGAAACTGATCGAGGGCTGGATCGCTGGCTGTGTTTTTTTCGCCGTGGCTCATCACAGCCTGTCCGCCGCCATAACGCGCATAAACACTCGACGGCCCGTCCCCCCTTACGCCGCACTGCGCATGCGTCAGTGGACACAGAGCTGATGGGAAATTGAGTTTTTGTTGCGTTTACACAAAAATACAGTTTTCTTACGGTATAAGAAACGCTATCGGGATCTCAGTCAGGCTGATAGCGTTGAAATAAAACTGGTTCATTTAAAATAAATCTGTTAACCCTAACCTGACATCACAACTCTACTGTATTTTGGCTTTAAGCACTGGTCTGACTTCAACTAGAAGTAAAAACATGAATGATCAGGTGTAGTTGCCCTCCAGGTCAATATATAGTCACTGATTGGCATCGTCAGTCACTTATAACATCAATGTTTTGCTTGTTTTCAAAGCCTTCCATTGCCGCACCTCCTCGAGCAAATGGAAAGAGTGGAAACGCAACAGATGCAGAAACAATAGGGGCCGCCGCCTGCAGTCGGGCCCCTCAAATGTGTACGTCATTGAGTGACTCAGATCTGCCAAGAGACTCTGTGTGAATCAGGCAAGAATACCAATGATTCTGCATTACTAATCGCAGTCAATAAATGTGATTTCTCTCATTTCAGAATGAGAGAGCAAATCTAGCTAACAGAAATATGTTCTAAGAATGTTTTTGCTATCGTTCCTATTAAGTTATGAAAAGTTATTTTTGAATATTCTCCGACCATTCAAAAAGTCCAGTTTTATGTGAATGCTAAGGGAACATTCTATTCTTCAAACATTATGGGAACATTACTTTTGAATGTTCTCTGAAAGTTCTGAAACAAGTATTAACATTTAAAAAACATTGGAACGTCCAACTAAAACGTTTCAGAAAAAAAATGTTCCAACTATGTTTTTTTTCTGAGAACATTATTATAGATCAGATAACTCGAACATTCTATAGAGCGCAACAGTTCCGGAAGTAAAAATCTCCATAGGGAAATTCATTTTTAACAACAACTTATAAACCGTTAAAGTCAGCCCTACTGTGAGCTATGAGGGTGTTAATCGATGGTATTTCTGTCTGTTGAAGCCATCAGCACACATTATTTCAACTTAGTTTTAAAATAATAGTGTTTAACAGTAGAATTCATGGTGAAAAACTACATTACCCATGATGTTGTACAGAAAACCCACCAATCAGAGAATTGCTGAGTAAATTGCACCAAAAGAGCTTGTTAGCTCCGCCCACTCCCATGAAGCACTGCGAATGGTGTAATCGAGTTTCTCTACGCACTTAAATATTTGAATATATAGACATATTTTGCAATAAACTTAAAATATATTGTTTTTAAAAGAGTAGTTTTATATTTCTCCATTGTTTTTAATTCAATTATGCTGTTTGCAATGCTTCATGGGATTGTAGTTCTTTCCCTCACTAAAGCTATTAAGCTCAGTCTTGTCTTTTTGTCCAATTTTCAAATATTTTTTGCTTCAAATCAAAGTTTGTAATGATATGATTCACCCTGTAGCTTGTTGGTTTGGTTTATGGCATATAATGCTTTAACAAAGACTTTTTTTTTTAATCCCTATGGGAGAAATGAATGGAAAATATACTTCCGATCTTGTGCCAAATTTCGACCCCCTGTCAAAATATTACCCCCCTCGTTGAAGTCTCTACCTGATTGCCTAATCTTAACCCCACCCCTAATCCTAACCCCTCCCCCACACCTACTCCTAAACCTACCAACACTAGGGGGATAATAATCTGGCAGGGGGTCGAAATTTGGCACAACACTGGAACCAGCACCTCTGAAAAAGTGGGCAGGCGCTAATGCACTCTGTTAACATTACTGGAAGAACGTTTGTTCATAACTTGAGAGAACATTGCTAGAATGTTCTGAGAATGTTCCCAGTTTGCTGGGATGTCCCATAATTGTAGTTTAGATTAATAATCAATATGCATTGCATAAATGATCTGTCTGAAATTTCATCCCGCTTTTAGCCGAGTGTAGACTAATAATAATGCATGGGATGCACAGTTTGCAGAAAGTCCACAGAGTCTAAAAATAATAAATTATATAACAGGGAGATTCAGCACACGTTTTAATAAAATATGAAAGGTTTCGCCCTAAAGGACGTGACCCTGCATGTGAAGTCAGCTTACGGTCCGGGGCTCAACCTTCAGAACGCCCAGAGGAACAGCCACTTCTGCTCAAATTATCCTCTTCATTTTGAGCCACAGTTCAACCGAACGTGAAAATTCTGCCATCATTTATTTACCCTCATGTTAGCCTAAATGTGTACTTCTTCATCTCTTCCTCTCAAACTCCGTGAGGACAAAATCAATGACACGTGAATATAAAACATCTACTTTTGTCTGTGGTGTATCCCGACTTTCACTAATGCTTTATAAATGTTATGAGAAAAATTTCTTTATATACAGTATGTAGAATTCAGAAGCCCTTGTTTTTAGTGACACCAGTGGCCGTTAAGTGAACTGCAGCAGCAACTTCCTGCTCGTGTTTGCGCACCATTAATGCAGGAGTGACGGAACATGATTCAACAAGTTCTTTTTCGTTCTTTGTTTAGAAGCAAAAACAAGCTGGAAATACAAATTAATATTAACACACATTAACTAAATTCTGAAGATTAAATTTCTCAACTTTCTGAATGTTATTAATTCGTATAATTATTAATAATATTGAACATCAAACTGTTTTTTTTTAGCATTTTCTTTACACAATTCATTTTCCTGCCCTCTTTTGATTGACAGGATATATCGGCCCTGACTATCATCTGTTTTTAAACTATCAGCGGATAGTGTGAAAATGTGCTTTTAATAGCCATGCCGATTATTGGCCGATATATCGGTGCATCTCTAATACATTTTTTTTTTTTTTAACGTGAAAAAGCGCTTAGCGCCACGTCAAGTACTTATCAGGCTTACGCAATTTAAAGTCAGAGTACTGCAGGTATTTGGCAATAGAAGTAGCAATAATAATAATAAAACCCTGTTAGCATAATTACACAGCATTAAAGTTCAATTATTTAGCATGCATACTTTGGTGTAAAGTATTTCGGCCAATCTATAGGCTATAAAATGGCCTATAATGCAGAAATAGAGTTCACATGTGGAAGAGAAGTGTGTACACGTTTTTTACACGTACGTTCGTCTTCTTCAAATCACACGTATTTCTATGTATTTACAGTGTGTTTCTTTTCGACAGACACAAAACAACCATTTAAGATGAACTATTAAAAAAAATTACATTTTCCATTTAGCAGAATTTAAACCTCAACTGCATAAATGTAAATGTATTAAAAAACATATACAGAAGCGGCAGTATAAATGCATTTTCTTTACACCGGTTTGATCATGATATTAACGTGTTTTCAAGTGAAGGGAATATTCCTGAGAAACTTCTCATCGTTCTGGTCATGCGTCCGTCTCTCTCTCATCAGACTCTTCTCTGGTTGTTTAAAGGCAGAATTCGTCTGCGTCTCTGAAGGGTCTCAGGGGTCTCCTCCTGCTGAAACACTCGTCTGAAGTTCTGATCCGCTGATCCCTCGTGTCTTGCAGATATTTTTAAAAGATGATGTTATAGCTGTGAAATAAAAGCAGCTCTGGAAACACAATATCTTCTGTCGGGTTTCAGACGTGACTTCTTTATCATCAGCTGCTCAAACCGGACAGATTTGTTTGTATACAAATATTTTATATGCAGAAACACTGCCAGTGATGTGACAAAACGAACATGTTCTTGCTGTTACAGAAATATGGTTTGACTGATCATTTACTAAATGATGTGATGCATCATCATACTAACACTTGAATTATGAAGTTATGAATGTTCTTACAGTAACGTTAATAGAACGTTTGTTCAAAGTTACCTGGCCTCTTATAATGTTCTCAAAACGTTAGCACAAAAACATTATTTACACATTGTTCAATGAGGGGTTTTTCTGAAATGTTTTAGTTGGATGTTTGTCTAACGTTTCTTAAACATTACTACTTGTTTCGGAGTGTTCAGAGAACATTCAAAAGTAACGATCCCGTAATGTTTGAAGAATTTTGGCCTTTTAAAACATTCAAAAATCGTGAACATTCAGAGAACATTTAGAAATAACGTTTCTGAGAAACGCTGTTGAAAGTGGATTGCGACAAAACACAAATGTAGCCAATCAGCAGTAAGGGGTGTGTCCACTCATTGGGGGGGGGGAGGGGCCTGTGTTGCATAGCATGTTTGTTAATTTGCAGGCGGAGCTATTTAGATAGGGGTGTGATCCTATTGGGCGTGTTTGTTTGGGTGATTTCAAATATTAACAGCATTTCTCAGAAATTGCTTACTGCGCCTTTAATGGGAACATCTGCAAAATGTTATTAGAACATTTTTTTTAGAACAAAATCCACTGAAAACTCAACAGCTCCTACTGACATCTTGAAGGTCAAAGCTGTATCAGGGACTTTGCTTAATGTATTTCATAATCTGAATGCTTGTCATCCACTTCAGACTGATGGACTGGAGGGAAATGATGTTTCTGTCTTTGTCCTCCTCGACCCTGAAGAAACATTCAATCAAAACTGCATCAAGACGCTCGCGCACAAACAGATTTCTGCTCTTCCAGGCGTTCTGGAGATGAAGTCTCGTGTGGAAAGTCTCTGTAGAGGTCGTCCTCTGTGGGATTTATCAGGGTTTTCCTCTCACCTCATAACACTGGAACAGGAAAACTCCAAAGGGAAGCTGCTCATGGAATTGCATTGTATTTCGACACTATTTTCAACTCCTGACATTTTGTCCTTGAACACAAGCGTTTATTTCTCTCCCCGGAGCTCGCTTACCTCACAGATTGTCGTTTTACTGTCATGAGACGCATTATAACAACACTGTCAGGGTAAAACTCCTCAGGGGGTTTCCAAACTGAAGACGAATGTCAAATGAAGAAAATATATTTTTTGTGTAAATGTATTCGCTGTTCTGCAAGATATATGGTTGAACTGTGGTAAAATTTTGTTCAATCAAAAAGTTCCAAAAACATTTTATCATGAATTAGAATCATAAATATAATGGTTGAACCATTTTATGGTAAATGTTTTCTGATCACATATCAACAAAACAGCAAGTGTTGTTTACACTTTGATTTGATGAATGAAATAATGATTTAAAAAAATAATAATTCAGTAAAACTTTACAATAAGGTCTCATTTGTTAACATTACTTAATGCATGAACTAACAATGAGCAATATACTTTTACAGCATTTATTAATCTTTGTTAATGATAGTTAATAAAAATGTTCATGTTAGTTCACAGTGCTTGTTGTAAAGTCTTAATTTTGTTAAAGGTGACCTATAATGCCCTTTCACAAGATGTAATATAAGTCTCTGGTGTCTCCAGAATGTGTCTGTGAAGTTTCAGCTCAAAATACCCCACAGATCATTTATTGTAGCTTGTCAAATTTGCCTCTATTTGGGTGTGAGCAAAAACACGCCGTTTTTGTGCGTGTCCCTTTAAATGCAAATGAGCTGCTGCTCCCGCCCCCTTTCCAGAAGAGGGCGGAGCTTTAACAGCTCAACAACAACAAAGCTGGAGAATCTCACGCAGCCAAAATGAGGATTGTCAGTAACGGTGTTCAGCCTTACATTGTTCAAACCGGAGTCGACACTGATGGAGAGACTCAGGAAGAAGTTACAACTTTTAGAATGAAACTGGACGTTTCTGAATGGTTAGTGGATAAATTTATGTAGTTGCTGTGGAGTTGATTCAACTCATCCACTAGCGTGTGCCGTAGGGCTGCACGATTAATCGTAATCGAATCGAAATCACGATTTGGCTTAGTGCGATTATGACATTGCAAAGGCTGTGATTTTTAATTATATAAATATGTACACAGCGTGTTAGTGAAGAGCTGCTCTGTGATCAGCAGTAAATGACGCTCCGTCTGAGAGCACTGCATTAGAAAAAGCAACACGTCAAATATACAAACTTTCCAAACATGAGAAGCCTTTATGAACTTCTTTTCTAACAAAAGACAACATTTACTATGTTTTTACTCCAAACTCACTTCATAATGTCAGTTGAGTGTTTGAAATAGCATTTTGATTCAGTATTGGATTATAAATATACTTTATTTTTACAGAAATACCCGAGAAGGCTTGAAGAAAACATATATACACATGTATTGTTATAGTCGTCTGTTTATTTTATTAATGTTTAATCAATCAAAGCGTTTCTACCTTCTTTTTATTCAGTCACAGTGATAGCATGATGCCCATTGGGGATTTCCTGGAACAGTGTTTGTTATATTGCATATATTTGGAGTATTTGGAGTATCTGCTCAAGGGCGCCCTCCGGCGTCCAGTATGAAACAGACATGTTTAGCTCCAAGTAAAGCTCACTCAATGCTATTCAGGGTAAAAATAGGAAAAATAATTCCTCTCTCTAAAGAACTTTGAGGGGAACATATAATCAATATGTTTTTCTCCAGCGTACAGAAGTGTACAGGGCTTTTTTCCACACTGGATGCATAAGAGGCACGTAGTTCATATTAAATACATGGACTCCATTTTTGATTTTGCACACCTCCTGACAAAAATAAAGAAATTATTGAGACAGATTTTTATCATAATAATATAATATTTGATAATAAATCCTTAGACCTTTCTAATGATTTATAGACATACTGCTCGCATGTTAACAGGTAACCCCACATTTTGTCATACAAGTTTTAAATATTATTTTCTAATTATTATAGATATATTTATAATTAAATACTAATGCTAAGTACTTTAATAATAAAAGTTATCACAACAGTAATATTTCTTATTTATTTTAATATTTTTATTTAGCAATAATGATAATAATAAAAATAATTAGTCAAAATTATATATTAGCACACAATTTCAGGCCAAACTGTGCATCCCTACAAACAAGCAAAACAAGCCTGGTATTGTTTATAATTTTTTTTTTCATTTGTTTTATAAAATCGCATTTTAAATCACAAATCGCAATTTTAACCAGAAAAATCGCAATCAGATTTTTTTCTCCAAATCGTGCAGCCCTAATGTGCCGTCATGTTAATCTTTTTGAACAGACAGAATATCGCAGAAGACGTGAATTCGACTCTGAAACAGAAAACGATGGAAGCGAGTGCGTTTAGGTTATCTGATAACTTTATTACCAAGTTAAAAAAAGACAATGAATTACAATATTTACAGAATATAGAGAAATCAAAGGAATAAAACTGTAAACAACCAGTCTAGTCGACATCACAACCCACCATCAGAAATCATCAGGAGTTTCACAGAAGAAAGGCCAAACGCAGGAGATCTAAGGTCAACTATGGTGCACCTTCAACAGGAAGAGAGAATTAAAGGGAAACCATAAAAACTAAAGCGTATATATACAGATATCCAGTGTGTCACGATAGAGTCTTAAAAGCTTATTTCTGATGGTTCTCTACACGGGCGTCTTTTAGAAAGGCTGGGCTACTCCTTATGAAGGGTTTTAAGGGTACAAAAGGTCTTTTTTTTTAGTATTTTTTTCTCTTAACCAGAACATTTACAACAGCTTTGAACAGTGGAGAGCTAAAAAACGAAAAAGAGACGTCATCTATTGATTTGTATTTTCTTTCTTTCTATTCTTCTCTCTCTTTTTTTTTTTTTTGTTTAAGTTAAATATCAGAACAACACTTAAAGGAACAGACCCCGTTCTGAAACAGCACAGTTTCAAACACTTAGCTTCGAGTTTATACACGGCTGCAAAACGGCATGCAGATTACCCAGAAGGCAGCTGGGTTCGCCCTCCGCAATGTCCAGTCATTGCTCGGGAAAGACAATCATATCTCGGGCTACCAGAGTTTTGGGACTTTGGGAAGCGACACTTTTGGTACCAAGAAGAGGTTTGTTTTTTTCTGTAGTTGTGTGTTTAAATGATCGATACGTCGAGAACTTCTGCTTCACGGATCCAGCCGATGCTGGAAGGGAAGCGTCTAACATCCGCGTCTATAAGGCTTTGGGGTTTTCGAGCAGCAACTTCCATCACGTACAATCTCAGCCTTACGGGAAAATGGCTTTGTTAAGCCTGGGAGTCTCATTCTGCTGAACTTCCTCTTTTAAAGGAACAATCCGAGTTCAAGAACCGGAAGTGATCGTCCTTCAGCTTATACGAACCCAAAAAAATCATGTTTACAGTACAGTAAAATACTGAATCTCGTCTCTTTGTTCAAGCATTTGTTCCAGTGTAAAACACATGGTGTATTTTGAAACGGAATTACAGAGCTGCTTGTTTTGAACCCAGAATATTCCTTTAAACACACTGACGGACGGGAGGAAAATCTACCTGAGGTCGGCAGAAACACGTGATTTTGACCCATCGATGTTCAACACGTCTCGGGACCGACGGACGATGATCGTTCAATCATTATTAAAGTGAAGTGGAAGTGCAAGATTAGCCGGGAAGTGGCCGAAATCTTCAAAAAGTAGCAATTTGCTACGAGTTTTGTTTTTTGGGGCAAGTGTTGATACTCTAAAATCGTGTCTAAAAGAATCAAGATTATCTAGATAAATAAGATGACAACTATTCCTCAAGGAATTCAGCTACAGGAAAGATTAACACAAGGCTAAAATGTAAAAAAACAGAAACCGTCAGTCGGCATATTCAGACCGAATCCCAAACCCTCCCGCTCCGGATGGATCGCCTCTCGTTTCTCGTCTGTGACGGACGTGAAGCGCGACACACCGTCTTCAAGACTATCAGTGCGCGCGTTCACCGCGGCGGAAGACATTCGATTCTTTACGTACGTTGGTGTTTGTAATAAACGAATGGCAAAAAGTGCATGAGAGAAGGGCTTTGAAAGTGGAAAATCTCTGGCTTGCGGACGAACCAGAGGGACTCGAGATTCGATCGGAATATCCAGCTCACGGTTTCATTCACTATTGGTTACCAATATATCAACATCTGTCCTGAGGGACCAAGTCACACTTTGTAAAATTCAGTGTAAGATTCAGCAACTGAACAAACATCTACCGATACTCCAAATCTAGCTTTTAAAACCGAAAACAATCGTGAAGCAGCCAAAACAAACAATAAACAGACAGACGAAAAAACATCGTACGACATTCTTAAGCCAACGGACGTGTTTCTCTACAGCTTTCGTTTTACTCCTAAGGGTCGTTTTTGGTCTCCAGCGTCTTTATGTCTTCCTCGTTCTGAATCGGACACTTGGATTGGTCAGATTGATCCGCCTTCGCAGCGTCCACAGTGTTAGTGGATAGGTCCAGCCCCCTGTCAATCACAGCTGCTGGACCAATCAGAGGCAGAGCTGCTGATGAGGGAAGAGGACTGCCGTCTTTCTTGTTGCCGTTAACAGTCCTGAAAACATCAGATGCGACTTTAACTCATGCATGTACAGCTTACTATGGTACATTAAGGGTTAAAGGGTTAGTTCATCTGAAAACGGAAATTACTCGCCCTCATGTTGTTCCAAACCCGTAAGATTTTCGTTCATCTATAAAGCACAAGTTAAGATTTTTTTTAATGGAATCTGGGAGATTTCTGTCCCTCCATTGAAAATCTATCCAAACAAGATGGTCAAATAAATCCATATGGACTCAAATTTGCTAAACGGAAGCTCAAGAACCAATGAGGTTTGTTCTCACGGTTGTGCTTCTGTTATGCGAATCAAAGCCTAAATTCAACCGGTCCATCATATAAACCTCGGATTAAACCACTACATTCATATGGATTCACTTTACCATCTCTTTATGAATGTTTTAAAGCATCAGAGTTTCAATAGAGGGACAGAAATCGCTCATATTTCATTTCAAATATATTCATTTGAGTTCTGAAGATGAACGAAAGTATTGTGGGTTTGACACGACATGAGGGCGAGTAAATGATGACAGGATTTGTTTTTGAGTAAACTATCCATTTAAGTCAATCACAGTGATTGTGGGACTCACATGCCGTGTCGAAGGACGTGTCGTTCCCATTCCGTGCTCAGCGTGAACGTGCGGCCGCAGAACTCGCACGGATACCGTTTCACAGGAGACTCCGGAACCGCAACACCTGCATCAGCATTACAACACAACAAAACTGTGACTAAACACAACATTCACTACACAAACAAGCAGAAAACATCCTAAACATGACATTAGTATCTTTAAACAATCCATTTAGTGACATTTTGCATTTACATTCATGCATAAGATGGATGTTTTTATCTACAGAACATTGATCAGTTCATGCATTCCCTGGGAATCGAACCCATGACCTGAGCTGTCTAAGCGACAGGAATGATTTTGCTCAGGTATTACAGTATATTAGTATTTCATTTCAAAGATTTTACTTCTTAACCGACTGTCAGAGGCTTTTCTAAATGTCTGTTTTGTTTGGCATTTTAATATGTTAAAAATAAAGTTCCTTTGGACAAATGCATCAGACATTCGCCAACCACTGAGCTTATCGTCATATCAAAACCATATTTAATATTGCTGTTTAGGATACTTCAAAAACAGTTTAGAGTGATGCGATAAAGCAAACGGAGCTTTCACACCGAACACAAAACGATTGATTGCTAATTCACGCCTGCATGATAGGAAGCGCTGACCGAGAATGTATGTGTCTCATAAAACATAATCACAGCTGGGTAACAAGCGCATTAGAGCTACAATTAGCATCATCGAGTGCTTGTAATAACATCTGATTACGACCTAAAGTGGATTTTGATTATATAATGGGCAGACATGCATTATTTGTAGTGTTTTATGTAAGACAGTTCTATTCAGCTATTTTTACAACAATGTTTTATATTTATATTTTGCGCCTCCTGATTATCTTTACATACAGACTCAGAATGAGTGAATGTGATGAACGTGAACACTGTTACCTGTGGCCTCAGTGCGGCTGCTCGTCTCCTCCGGAAGCTTCTCCTCCTCCTCCTCATCCATCAGCTCTTCCTCCTCCTGCTCCTCTTCCTCGTCTGCCTCCTCTACGGCCTCGGCTTCCTCTCTCTCCTCTTCCTCACTGCTGCTGGCGTCCTTCATCTTGTCCTTCATCAGCTCCAGCTGGTCCAGGTTCACCCGCCCCACCAGCTCAAAGTTACGGATCACCTGCGGACGATCGGTTAGACTGAGGTCAGGTCACGCGTGTCTCTAGCTGTGTTTCCATCCACAGTTGTGATTTTAACTTCTGCGCAAAATTGGAATGTGCCATAAAACATTTGCAAATAAAGAAGCGTTTCCATCTCATGTGTTCTAGAGAACAAAATCATCACTTCTTGGCCTAAAATACCAGTAATAAAAATGTAAATTGGGTGATCCATCATAAATGAGTTCATCTCAGACTGTCAGACGAAACACAATAAATGCTGTCATGTGATCTTGCGTTCGGATGTTGGTGTTTGGGAACACAATCGTGTGAGACACTTCTGGAGGGAATTAAACCAAATCATTCTGATGACAGACTTTCACTCAGGCGTTTCAGAACCACCAAACCAACATTTGAGATGCTGCGATGTGATTGGTCCGCTGGTTAGTCCAGCTATCCAATCACAGCCTCTGCTGAGGCAAAGTCACATGAGGTTTTGAGGGATTTATTCGGTAAATGTGTTTCCATCATAGTTTAGTTTTCTTGTCGGATAAAACAAATATCCGCCTCAATTGAGTGCACGTGTTTTTTATATGCATTTTTAGAATTTGTGTGCATCTTTTTTTATGCGATATGAACAAATGTTAACAAATTACACCTTATTGTAAAGTGTTTCCAGTTTTGTCTTAAAGGCACAATATGTAAGATTTTTAGTGTTATATATTTTGTTTCCCAAATGTTTCCAACAATGTTTAAATCCAGAGAAATCAGCTAATGTAACGGCCTGTCAATGACGTCATATCTGCGCTACCCCCGATTAATGTTTACCGCGAGTAACATGTTTGTACTCAAAAAGTAAATCAGACAACACTACTTTTTTCTGGCTAACATAGCATAATCAGAAAGAGCTTTATTTGTAGTATTAGTAATACAGACTTCTCTCCACCATACAATGTTTTAAAATTAACTGCATGACATTTAGCAACACAAATCACCCAGCTTTTATTAATATTCTAATATCACTTTATAACATCATAACTTTAAACACACTCAAACGTATTTTAGAATGATTGTTTTGAGCAAGTAAATCAGCGCTGCGTTACATCACAATTTTAACTCGTCAGATAAAGCGACCTGTATGTGAATTTAATAATAATGTGAATTTAAGTGATCAAATGTGACTGTAACAAAGTTCAAGTTCAGGGAAGAAGGCGGACGTTAAACGTAACTTTAATCATAAAATAAACATCAAAACGACTGCGGCATAAAAGCATAATAAAAGCCCCGCTTCATACCACAGTAACGTTAATAAAACTTTAATTCATCTATGATTCCAGCCTGATTCCTGTCGGCTGTGGAGGTGAAGACATCATCTCCCATGATTCCACGCTCATTCAGCTACGCCTTTGTTTTGAATAAGCGACCTCTAGTGGCCAAACGTACATACTGTGCCTTTAAGAGCAACGGTAGCATTTTCCGCTGATCTACGGCAGAACCAGCACCTTGTGTTCCTCGCGCAGGTGTATCTCCAGCTCGTGCAGCTGTTTGCTGTCGTAGTAGCAGAGCTGACACTGGTACGGCTTCAGCTCCTCGTGCTTCTGGATGTGCTGCTGCAGGTTCTGCTCGCTGGAGCAGGTGAAGGTGCATTTGTGACAGCGGAACACGACGCCCTCCAGATGGCGCGACAGCTTCGAGCGCGACACCTCCAGCGGCACCACGCGCTCCTCTGAGAGACACAAACACATGATCAGACTCACGTTCATCCAGCTGCGGCATCTTCGAGTGTCTGCCTTTTATTTCCTGTGGAACTGAATCGGATAACCTTGCCCTACTTTACTGGGAAGGAACATTCTTCTCTTTCTCTTGCAGCATTGGACTTTTTCATTAATAAGAGAGACAGAATGAATATTCACGGAGTAATTGTATGAAACAATTAAAAAAAAAAACATTTCACACAGTTTCATGATTAAAATGTGTCGCTCACCTCTGTGCAGGACGATGTGGTCGATCATGCTGCTCTTGTGTTTGCTGTGGTACAGACAGAAGGGGCAGCGCAGGTCCTTGTGCGGCTCCTCCACGCCGCTGCTGTGACCGCCTTCCACATGCAGCGTGAACGTAGACCTGACACACACACACACACACACACACACACACGATTAGATTCAAATTATAAATCTATGCCATTTTGCCTGCTAGAACTACCAAACTCTAGATCAGGGGTTCATGAGTAGATGAAAAGCTGATAATCAGTTATCAAATTAAAATAAAGAATTTCAAAGTAAAAAAATGTAAGTAAATTTATGAAAAGCTAATAATTTAATAATAAAAAATGTAATATTTTAGAACCATGTTAATGTATAATTTAAAAATAATTTAAAAATAACAACAAAAATCAATCAAAATAAGACTAAAAATGTATTTTATCATGTAATGTTAATGTAAAATTAAAAAAAAAAAAACAGTTGATGAAAAGCTAGGGAAAGGAAATCATGAAAATGTAAATTTAAAATAAAGTTTCAAAATCAAAGAGTCAAAATAAATTCATGAACAGCTAATAATTAAATAAATATATATAGAAAGCAAAATAAAACACTTAAAAATGAAATATTTTATCATGTAATGTTAAAATTTAAGTTGATGAAAAGCTAATAATTAAATAAATGAAATTAAATGTGTTATAATATAATGTTAATGTAAAATTAATATTATAAATATAATAAATATAATAATATTTAAATTATTAAATAATTTAAATATACAAACAAATCAAAAAGAGTTGAAAAGGTGATAAGGAAATCATAAAAATGTACATTTAATTAAAAAAATCAAAATAAATTAATGAAAGCTAATAATTAAATCATAAAAAACTAAATAAATATAAAAAAAATCTAAATAAAACACTAAAAACGAAATTTATCATGTAGTTATTGTTAAATTAAAATAATTTAAAAAAATCAAAAAAAGTTGATGAAAAGTATTTTAAAATAAAAATCAATCAAAATAAAACACTAAAAAATGAAGTATTTTATCATAATGTTAATGTAAAATTAAAATAAGTATTAAAAAAAAAGAGTCGATGAAACGCTAATAATAATATAATAAAAAATTGGAAACAATTTTTTTTAAAGAACAACAAATCAAAGTAAATCCCTTACTACAAAACGTAATATTTTATAATGTAATGTTATTGTAAAATTAACATACATAATTTTAAAATCAAAACAAACCAAAAAGAGGATGATCAATCAAAACATTTTAATAAAAAATAAATAAATAAACATTAGTTGATATATATATTTTTCTTTGTTAAAATAAAAACAAATAAAAATAAAATACTTACTGAAAAAATATAAAATATTTTATTAGTTTGCCTGCATGTCATGTGACCATTAACCGAAATCAGAGAACCGTGAACATAAAAATGTTTTGTTAAATTAATGAAATATTAACTTAAAATCTCAGAGGGGCTTCATGTAAATATTTGAGATCAAAGGGCTGAAAAAGTTTGTGAATCGCTGATCTAGACCTCGAGTATTTGAATATTTAGGTGGGTCGATGACGCTTTAGTTCTAGTAAAGTGAACTTCTGGAGTAAATACAGCCTAAAGATAAACTCCTGAAGCTCAAACACTAGCGCTCGCAACGCCAGGACCATGGGTTCGATTGAATGCAATGCAAGTCAACTGGTAGAAGTGCGAACGCATATAAAGAAGACAGTGGCTGATACAGTCAGAGATTTCTTACTTGTAGCAGGTGAAGAAGGAGCAGTCCTTGCATTTGAAGAGCTTCTTCCCTCCGTGCCGGTCGCGGTAGTGTCTGCGCAGACTCTGCATGTACCCGGAGCTGAACTCGCAGAACTCGCAGGTGAGGATGGAGTCGGGCCGGGCCTGAGGAACGGGAGGGTCCGGCGGCGGAGGAGGGGCGGCAGAGGCAGACGGGCTGGACGGAACGTCGGCCTGGACTCGAGACGCCAGCTGGAAGTGACTCAACTGCTGCTGAACATCTGCCGGCTCCAGATACGCCACCGACTCTGAGACGACAGCAGCGAGACAAAGACGTCAGTGTCGCTAGAGCGTCTACACCTGCGGCTCACATCTGTCTCCGCCGACACGTCACATGTCGCACTGTTACGTTCTTTTAAAGCTGAATCAGTTTACACTCAAAGCCCTCGTTCGGCACAATAATTACGTGTTGGGCGAGTATCTGCTGCGTTTATTTAATCAAAAATACAGAAAAAACAGTGAAATATTATTACAGTTTAAAACAACTGTTTTCCATGTGAA
>CM075490.1:975000-1220000 GCA_037950665.1 Hypophthalmichthys nobilis
CAGCTATACAACTACACGACTCAACACACTCTCAACAGGTAAATAATATCTTTCTTATAATGTCTATAAATAACTGGTTTCCTACCAATCATGTATTTTTCTCTTTTTAGTTTAATGGAACTTGTATGTTTGAGCAGCTGTTCAGTAAAAGATACTCATCTTCTCTTCTCCACAAAGTACACTGTAAAATGTTTGTGCAGAGATATTGAATTTATGATCCATATTGTTAGTTTTTTTTATTATTACTTTATGTGTAAACATACCCAATCACAAAAAACATTTCAGACTTTATATCACTTTTTCCTTTTAATACAATTAAAGGGCCCATGCTGTTCCTTTTGGCTGATCTTGGCCTTCATAGACATAATTGTTTTTACATAATCAAATGTACAGACACACTGTAACTCTAACTCAGCTGTGTATTTCAGGTGCTGTCACGTACCATAACCTCATCATCAGCAGAGTACACACATGATGGACGTAAAGACGTCATAGTACTTGTACTGGAACTTGGTCTTCATTACGTCTATATGTTCATTAATGTATTCAGCTAACAACTGTTGTTAGATCTCGGTGTAACCCAGTTTAGGAAACTGAGCCTTGGGAGTAATATTCCAAAATAAACCCTAAAAGCCCATATAAGGAATAAATTACTAGAAATCAAGTACATATATTTTCGCCAAAACTGATTAAAAGATCATATGTAGGCTATTAAAATCGATACTTAACTGATTAAGAATATGGAAAATTGGTAAAATGCGGTAAAATAACGGAATGTGGCATGTACGGGTATCACATAAATAAATCCTTTAAATGTATTAAGTAAATGTAATAAAAAGTGTTACAGAGTATTTGAACAATAACATTGGGTTATTTGCAAAACTGATTTAGAAACGGATGCAAATCGATCATGAAATCTCATGTGTAATACAATTTTGTGCAGAAATGTATGTTGTTTAAATGTGCATTTTTATGGGTTATCAAAAGAAAGAGTTTAATTGCAGTGTTAAGCTGTAAAGTGTTGTAGACTGTAACAGTGAAACAAATGGTTTGAAATGTTATAGTTCATATAAAAATGATTTTAAAGGATTAGTTCACTTTCAAATGATTACCCCAAGCTTTACTTGCCCTAGGTGTGTATGACTTTCTTCTTTCTGATGAACATAATCGGACAAATATTAATAAATATCCTGACACATCCAAGCTTTATAATGGCAGTGAGCGGGATCAATGAGTATGAGCTGAAGTGCTTCCAGTGCTTCAAATCAGTGCTTACTGATTTGACTTCATCATTCTGTTCAGCTGTGTGTGATTAATTACCTTTGTTTGTCTCTTGTATTTAAGTTCCTGTGTTTCTGTTCTCATTTTGTCAGACTGTAATGCCTGGAGCACATGGACCGTTCGCCGGAGGACTGTTTAGATCTTGCGTGCCTTACACACTCGCCCAGTGTTTTCTACCACTCCAGCCTGAGCAAGCATACGAAGGCAAGCCTGCCAGTGAACGGTCCCCATGAGGGCTTCGCCGCCTATGTGAAGTGGGTGCTGGTGAACAATGGATCGGAGTTCACCGTCGGCACAGAGGAGGACCCAACCAGCACCACTCCCGACTCAGAGTCCAGCCTGACACCAGCCTAGTGGGATGGACATGACGCCTGAGCCTACCGCAGACAGAGAGCCAGAACAAGAAGGAGCGAGTGAGCCTGAATATGCATCTGACCAGGTGTGAGCTGGCTCCCTCGTGTGCCACCGTGGGAGTTATAGTGGAGTATGAGGAGATGAATTGGAGCCTCGCCCAAACTCCCGTCACTGAGGGTGAGCAGGGTGGCTGCGGGCCCTTAAAAAGTCTTAAAATGTCTTGAATAATTTTTCCCTAATAAAAGGCCTTAAAAAGTGACAAAATCGCACCGAAACGTTCAAATCTAAGTTCACGCTGCTGCTGATCCAGAGAGAGCCATTGTCATATATAGGTATGAAACGGTCTTTTCAACCACGCAGTATCATTATTTCTGTTACAAATATGCATATTACCATAGAAAAACCGGTTGAAAGTATATAGTTAGGACATAAACACTGACTGTAGCGAAAGTAACTTGATGCTTCAAATAAAGTTTGTATCAATCACCAGTAGGTGGTGACAAGTGACTGTTAAAAAAATGTATTATTGAATCATTGTTTCAAGAAATTCGTTCAAAAAAAAAAACGCTGATTCATCCAGTAATGAAACAATGAAGTACTTTACAAGTGAGTCACTGAATCATTCATTCAAAGCATTTTTTTTTTTTTAAATAATTAATTTTGATTTATTAAACATTTTAAATAGACTGCAGCAATTAAACTTTGTCAGAACCTCTTGTAAATTACATGCTATTTTGCTTAGTAGTCTGTTCAGAATCATGGGAGAATCGTGATCGGTTTAAAACCAAAATGGTCTTAAAAAATCTTAAATTAAACTTGTTTATATCTGTAGACACCCTGGTGAGTCATGGACCTCTGATTTGGGAAGAGGATGATTCCATACCCTGCTAATACCACCTGATACTGAATGCCTGCCTTCAGCAAATATCTTGTCTAGATCCGGTCTTCTGTTGCAAAATGGTAGCACACACGGCGAAGAAGACGAGACCGTAAGTCTTTAATGAATAATCCACACAAAGTAACATTGACAAAGGCAGGCAAAGCCGAGACCGGACCCATGAGAACAGAAACACAGAAACTTAAATACAAGAGACAAACAAAGGTAAAGACTTCCTGCTCTCATAAATGGCACCTGTTGTACCTACAGTATATACCAATGGAGACTGGGCCAGATGGGAACTTCACCAAAGCAATGAGAAAGTTACACGGACTGCAGAAGGAGTTCGCTGCCAGAGCTGAGAGAGGGTGGTCATTGAGTGGAGTTTTTAATAGGTTACTAGGAGGATGGGGTAGTATAATTCAAATGGCAGTCCCGTGTAAGATTGAAAATATCTAAAAGATATTTTAAAATGAACAAAGACATTTGCTTTACTGTTTCAACCCCCTCTCTCTTGCTGCAAGGGCCATTTGGAAGTCAAAGAGGTGTTGATAGTGATCAAGCCCTGTAGGCCAAGATGTGTGTACATCGGGGGTCTACAAATTGTCACACCTTTAGTACAGTGGGGCAAGATTTAATCTTCTGATTGGTCAGTTTGAATGTCTCATATTTGGGTTTCAGTCACATGGTCAAGGAAGGGATAAAAGACGCCTGTAACTGTTGCTCTGGCTCTTCTTTGATTCTTGGCTTTTCTTGGGCATTCTCTTGCCCTCTCTCTCTCTCTCTCTCTCTCTCTCTCTCTCTTTCTTTCTTTCTCTCTATCTCTCAGGTAACTTTTTCATACATGCTGTGTACGATCAATGGTATATGATTTTATCATCTCATACATCTATTTTGTAATTATTTTTAAGTGTAACCATAATCAGATATTGTCATTAAACCCTTTCAATTACAAATGATGTGCTAACTAGTTTTGATTTGGTATTAACATTAATGTGCTCCCTATTGTAATATAATATCGTCACCCTATAGCAACGCTCTCCCACATATTTTGCTATTATAACTGCGCTTATTTCCGTCGTTGGTATAAGTTGCAGTGGGTGGTAATAGACAAGAAATGTACAGTTTTCTACTATCTTGCTGATAAAGTTTCTTTAGTCGCTCGGCAACCCTACAGCCTGAACCCCTGTAGGAGTTCCACCCTTACACCCGTGATAATAATGTGTGTTTGCTTATGTTTGATGGCACCATGCATTATGAGTCGTGTACAGCAACAGATACAAAAGCTCACTGAAATAAAGTTACTCGTGGCTAAACTCCTATGCAGCCAAACAAATACGAAATGGAAATCTACTTGTAGAAGACATTTTGACTAAACACATTAATAAAATGTAGGGGGGAATGTACTATTTGTCTATCTCTCTGTTTTATTTTTCTGTATCTTACTAAAGGACTAGGGTCCCTTTTCAGACAATGCTATACGCAAGACCTGTTTCCTGTCAGAGGCGAAGACACTCCCCAGTCACCGGAAAGAAGAACTTTCTGCTTGCATAGCACCAACTGACTTTCTCTCGGCTCCTCTCTGCTGATTGACAATATTGATATTCTCCACCTCAGGCTTTTGTCTCTCCCTTCAAACTGGTCTAACACACATTTTTTGGAGGACCGGCTGTGGATGTGAAGCTTTTTTGATTTAAAACAGACTGCTGAGAATTTTTGCCTGGCTGAAAGTGAAACTTTAAATATTTTTAAGTGACTTGGAAGAATGGCATCTAGATCTTTTTTTGAGGAGGATTTGTCTTGTCCAGTGTGCTTAGATATTTTTAGAAATCCTGTCCTTCTGTCTTGTAGTCACAGTTTTTGTGAACATTGTATTCAGAGGTTTTGGAGACAGAAATCATCTAAAACATGTCCAGTTTGCCAAAGAGTATCTTCACACAAACATCTTCCATTAAATCTGGCTTTGAGGAACCTGTGCAAAACCTACCAAGAGGAGAGAAGTCAGAGATCTTCATCAGGAGTCTGCAGCGTTCACAAAAAGAAGCTCAAACTCTTCTGTCTGGATGATCAACACCCCGTGTGTTTGGTGTGTCGAGACTCCAGAAAACACTCCAACCACAGATTCTGTCCCATCGGTGAAGCTGTGATAGACAATAAGGTCAGATAAATGATGTTCAAAACATTTTATTTAACAATTAAACTGACAAATATTTTTTTACTCTGACAAAAATATTTATAAAATAATTATTGAGTTTATTCACAAATATCTTGTAAAACTACATCAATGAGCTTCCTCTTTCAAACCTAATCAAAGCATTTTGTTCTGACTTCAAAAATGACAGTTTTTTCTTACAGTTTAATTGTATTAAGAGAATAAAGGTACACTACACTCTAAAAAATAAAAAAGATGGTTCCTTAAAGGTTCTTTACACATAGTAACAGTTCTACTTAGAATAGTATTGTCTTGAAGAACCCTTTATATGCTGAAATGGTTCTTTATGTTTAGGGTTCTTTATTCCCGCCTTTTTTTTTTTTTTAAATCTGTAACTGTCAAAGCCACATCACTACTGGTTTCCTGGAGCTCAACCATCAAATTACATACACTCTAAAAAAAAGATGATGGTTCTTTACTCATAGTAACAGTTGTACTTAGAACTAGTGCTGGGCGGTTTGACCAAAAATCTGTATCGCTGTTGTTGTTTTTTAAGATTCTGGTGGTTTCACGGTATGTCACGTTTTTTTTTTTAATGGACCTTTATTTTGACCTTCAGATTTCAACAGCAGCACTTTTTAGCTTTAATATTCACAGACACTATTCCGTATCGGTATCTGATTCAATGTACAGCCATACTTTTGATTTATTCATCCAAAAATTGCCAAATTGACGTTCCGCTTTATACAGTAAGTTCCATTTGTGACTGGATTCAGTGATTTCATCCGTGTTTTCTGCATCGCGGAAATCTTATGGCTCTACATGGTATTTGCAGTATTAAAGAGAGTTAGTTTTTGGAGTTATTTATTGTTGTGTTATTAAATTGTTTCCATTAGTGTAAGAAGGTATGCAGTTAATAGAAGTCCGCTTTCTATACGCTCGACATTAAGCTTCATGGCCATTGAATAGAGACATCAGCTGTTTCAGCTACACACCGGTATGGCGGTTTTTGAAAAATAGAGGGTATGGATTGACGTCACTTTCCCGCCGGAACGCGCTCCCTCAGCTGGACTGAGAGGCAAAAGAACCTGCTGCATGACTGGATTTAATAGGGGAAACTGCGAAAACGTGAGTAAAACTAACGATTACACTGAGGGTTGGGATCAAAATGGTTCCTTATGACATGTCAAAGAAACCTAATCCATGGATATTGATATGCAGCCAGGAATCATGTTTCCTGACATTATACAGTTGCAAGAAAAAGTATGTGAACCACTTGCAGAATCTGTGAAAATGTTAATAATTTTAACAAAATAAGAGAGATCATACAAAATGCATGTTATTTTTTATTTAGTACTGTCCTGAGTAAGATATTTCACATAAAAGATGTTTACACAAAATCCACAAGACAAAAAAAAAAATAGCTGAATTTATTAAAATAACCTCATTCATAAGTATGTGAACCATTGGTTCTTAATACTGTGTGGTTACCTGGATGATCTACGACTGTTTTTTTGTTTTGTGATGGTTGTTCATGAGTCCCTTGTTTATTCTGAGCAGTTAAACTGAGCTCTGTTCTTCAGAAAAATCTCCAGGTCCTGCAGATTCTTCAATTTTTCAGCATTTTTTGCATATTTGAACCCTTTCCAGCAGTGAATGAATGATTTTGAGATCCATCTTTTCACACTGAGGACAACTGAGGGACTCAAACACAACTATTAAAAAAGGTTCAAACATTCACTGATGCTTCAGAAAAAAACATGATGCATTAATAGATGGGGGGTGAAAACTTTTGGAATTTGAAGATCAAGGTAAATTGTATTTAATTTGTCTTGCGGGAAACGTGCAAGTATCTTCTGTTGCTTCTGAAGGGCAGGACTAAATGAAAAAAAATGAAATTCAAGTGAAATAAGAAAAATTTGGACCTCTTCATCCTGTTCAAAAGTTTTCACCCCCATCTATTAATGCATCGTGTTTTTTTTCTGGAGCATCAGTGAATGTTTGAAGCTTTTTTAATAGTTGTGTTTGAGTCCCTCAGTTGTCCTCAGTGTGAAAAGATGGATCTCAAAATCATTCAGTCACTGCTGGAAAGGGTTCAAATATGCAAAAGATGCTGGAAAACTGAAGAATCTGCAGGAGCTGGAGGATTTTTCTGAAGAACAGAGCTCAGTTTAACTGCTCAGAATAAACAAGAGACTCATGAACAACCATCACACAACATAAAAACAGTTGTGGATCATCCAGGTAACCACACAGTATTAAGAATCAATGGTTCACAAACTTTTGAACTGGGTCATTTTAATAAATTCAGCTATTTTTTTTGTCTTATGGATTATATGTAAACATCTTTTATGTAAAATACTCAGGACAGTACTAAATAAAAAGTAACATGCATTTTGTATGATCTCTCTTATTTTGTTAAAATTTTGCACATTTTCACAGATTCTGCAAGTGGTTCACTTATTCTTGCAACTGTATGTGTCTGATTTTTGACGCCGGGGATATACATAAAGTAAATCTGCCAATGAAAGCCTTATATAACTACAATATATAGGTAGGTCTAAATCGGAGTGATCACTTATATATCAGTGTTATATATATCGTCATATCGTCCAGCCTTAAAACTTATAGTTTTTTGTCAGTGTTTATTTAAAAACACCCAATTATGCAGAATATGAGATGGTAAATATTTAATTGATGAGTTGTCAACACAATATATAACAATACAATATATAGGGTATGATTTTACAGCAGAATCCAACATTTTGACACAAAATGATAACTGCAAATCCATGTTTCTCTGCCTGGAGTCCAGTTGTTCTGTGAATTGCAGTGATCTATTTGCTTCTTTTTTTTCTGTAGCTTTCGTCAGTCTGTAAAAATATACCTCAGATTTTGTGTCAGATCTATTTGTACAGTCATTTGCAAAGCTCTTTCCTGTTTTGGATGTGTTTTGTGTGTTTTTTGCGGCATTCGCACTGAAAACCAATGCTGCCACTCAGTCTTTCTGCCACTTAGGGGGCGTAACCGCAGTCATAACGGTCAACGATGACGTCACGTGCATATCCTCTATACATATCGGTCTCGAAATTGAAACCGGTATATCATATGAACCCAGCACTACTTAGACCTGTATGTTCTTGAACACTGTAGTCACATTGACTATTTCACAAATGCCTTTCTAGGCCTTGAAAGTGGAAATTGGCACCCTGAATAATAATAATAATAATAATAAAGAAAATGGCACAGAGGGGAAGGAGAATAAAACTATTTACAGTTATGACGAGACACACCTGGGTGAATGACGTATGTACGCAATTTGTAGCAAAAACCATCCCGACAGGTCTAAAATATAAACCCTTATAAAAGGCTTACCATAGTGAATCAGGGTAAGACAAAAACACATTTCGGAAGAAGGATGCATTGAGAAAGATGTATTGACTCATCATTTCAATTTTGTTACATACATTACATAACTTTAAGTTATAAAACAGAGAGGTTGGAGTTCGTGTGCATCAGTCAGCACAAGTCTGTACTATAAAATAATAATAAAATATCAATAAAAGAAGGGCAAGACACTATTTTTATTTTGCTTTCAGAAGGAACTTGGATATTCACTGGGATGCTTACAGAAGAAACTGAGAATATTTATGAATTTTAAACAGACTTTGGATCAAACTGCTCAACAAATTAAGGTTTGAAATAAACAATGATTTAAGCAATTCTAGAAATGTGTGTACTGATACAGATTTAGTTTATCCTTTATATTGTTGTGTAAAAAAATGTCTTTAATTTCAGATTCAGACTCAAGACACAAAGATTCGAATGAATGAGGAGTTTGAGGAACTTCACCAGTTTCTACGCAAAGAAGAAGCAGCCAGAATGAAAGCGCTGACAAAAGAAAAGAAGCAGAAGAGTCAGAAGATAAAGCAGAAGATTGAGGAGACGACCAAACAGATTTCATTTCTCACAAACACAATCAGAGACATAAAGGAGCAGATGAAGGCTGAAGATGTTTCATTCCTGCAGGTGTCAATGAATCTTCATTATTCTGTGGTAACATGAATGTCATTTTCAAATATGAAAACCAAATTCAGTTTTGCTGAATGATGTTATTTTCATTACAGAACTTTAAGAGCACATCGCAAAGGTTTGTGTTTTTATTTCCGGTTGATCTTTTCTGTGGTTCTGAATCAGCAGAATCGCTGACTCCTGAATGTTTTCCAGAGCTCAGATTAGACTGCCGGATCCCCAAAATATTACAGAGACGATCAGTGTCCCGAAACACCTGAGCAACCTGAAGCTCACTGTGTTGCAGAAGATGCAGGACAACATATAAAGTAAGTGTGTATCAGAACACATCAGTGATGTGGTTATTCACCTTGTATGTGTGAATGAGTGTGTATCTGTCCTCTCTTTTTAGCCTTGGATGTCAACGCACATGCATATGGGCTCCCATCACTCAATTTCGACCAAGGGGGAGCACCCCCACCCATTTTATACAATTTCAGCAGAGCTGGAGCCGCCCAACCAAAATTAAAAAGCATAAAAAAAAGATTTAATGATGAATTCAGCTAATTTAGAAGCAGTTCTAACATGTAGTGGTAATATATATTTAAAGCTGCAGTCCATACATTTTTTTGGTTAAAAATGATCCAAAATCAATTTTTGAGCAAGTATAACCAGCCAGTGTTCAAAACTATCTCTTTACCTTAGCCCAATTCACAACGGTAAGCTTGTAATAATGTTTTCTAATAAAATCGGTACTGGTGGGTTTCTGCGGGAAATTCGAGCATGCAGCCATTCCTTTTTTTTCATTGCGTCACGTCTGTTTACATAAAGAAGTCCCAGCTATAGGATATATGGCATGTGACGGATCATTTATAGCCTTTTCTCACAGAAGCTGGAATAATTAAACTTATCATTTTGATGGTGGATTGTATGGTATGAAAAATTAACGTTAGAGATTAGACTACAATCTACAGATAACGCTAATACACACTAAATACACATAGTCACGCAATGCTGATGTTGTTAACATTAACAATTTGAGAACAAAGTATAATAATAATTTGCACTGTTTGATGTGCAAAAACTAAACGATCTTTAGATTTAATCACCATTTATTGTAATGCTTTTTTGTGTCAGACATGTTACTTACTTGTTCAGATGACATTTGAAAATTGAAAATTCTTATTTTGGTCATACTTCAAGACGTAGAATCTGTGATTCTGAAGTACAGTATCCACACCGGATAGATTAATCCGTGCTGATGCACAACCCACGTAAAGATGATCTTTCCTCATTTAACTAGAATTGCAGGTTTCAAACACAGATGGCCATAAAGAGGCAAAAATTACAGACTACAGCTTTAATGAAAAGTATAACTTTCCAAAAGGATATTTCTTACAAAAGTAAAAGGGGCACAAAAAGCACCACATTTTAAATAAAAACAAAATAACAATTTATACTTGTGTTTGATTGTTTGATATTAATAGTTTTAAATGATTCACGTCAAACTTTAACTGAAAATTATTCATTATGGTGTGATTCTGTCATAAAATGTTTTTTTTAATTTAGCATTTTTCTTCAGTTTTATAAATTATCATCTGTGACAATTATATCAAGTTTTTATTAATTGATAATTATGAATTATCAGTTGTCATAAATTGTTATTTTTTATTTAGCTTTTATCCTTCATATTATATGTTAACAATGAATAAACAACATACAAGTTGGCTATGTTTTTTTCGCTTTTTTGATCCACATGCAATTTTCTATGTATTTATTCTTTCATTTATATTAAGAATAACTTTGCAACTGAAAAAAAAATATATATATATATATATATATATATATATATATATATATATATATTACTTGTGTCATTGGGTATTGACACTGTAGTTGTGATTTGATATGTTTTTTATATTATTATATATTTTTTTTATATTTATTATTATTAGGCCTGTTATTATTTATTTTTATTTATTTATTTTTGATTGATTGATTGATTACGGTTGGATACAAGGTTGTTTGTTTGTCTGATTTAAAGAAAACGGTATATTTACTTATTGGGAAAAGGAGGGAAATATATAAATGTATTTCTGAATAAAAAACAAGTAGTTTAGTATCAGTTCAATTACAAATTAAACACACCCAACCTGAGAGCAGGAAGGTTTCTATAAGCTAAACCAAAAGGTTGAGTAAATAGGCCTAATCAAAATTAAAGAAGCTTTATATATAAGACAGAGAATTGTTCTTGTCATACTTGAATACATCATTGTCTATGTTGAGTATTGTTTATTAAATATCTGTTCAGTCTTTTTTCCGCTAAATCATCTGTTCTCAGGTAAAAAGTGCCAACCTGAATTCACCCTGTTTATTAATTGACACAACCACTTCAAGTCCTGCAGTCTCTCTCTACTGATGAGTTGAATCAGGTGTGTTAGATGAAGGTGATACAGTAACTTTAACTGAATACAAAACTTTAAAGATGGACTTTGAGATTCATTCCTAATAAAATAAAAATGGCGTCTAGATCTTTTTCTGAGGAGGATTTCTCTTGTCCGGTGTGCTGTGATATTTTTATAAATCCTGTTCTCCTGCCATGTAGCCACAGTGTTTGTTCAACCTGTATTCAGAGGTTTTGGGACAATAAAAGATTTAAAGAATGTCCGGTTTGCTGAGGAAGATCTTCAAATGATCGTCCTCTGTTAAATCTGGCTTTGAAGAACCTGTGCGAGAGTTTCCTACAGGAGAGAATTCCTGTCATTTTTGAACAACAAAAGCCACAAGGATCCACCTTGTATAAAGTCACTAACTGGGTAAATCTTAAACACAGTTTCCCAGAAAATAACACTGATAATCACCAGTGAGCTGTTCAGTTAAGGATACTCATCTTCTCTTCTCCACAAAGCCTAACAGAGAGATTGAATTTATGATCCATATTGTTTTATTTATTTATTTTTATTAATGCTTTATGCATAAACGTAGCGTACCCAGTCACAAAAAAAAAAACATTAAAGCTATCCTATGAGTTTATATCAGTTTTTATATTTATGATTATAAGTCAGAACAGTCTGAAGGTCTGAGCCGAGTTTGGTGGTTGTAGAGTTAAAGCTCTAGGAGAAGTTAGAGTCAAAAAAATGTAGTTTCTGAAGATTCATAAGTTTAAAGAGGATTTCAGTAATTTCCTCAAAAAAATCCTGAAAGAAGGATTCTAATACAAAATCTAGCAAAGATAAAAAATAAGTTTAGACTAGGAGATAATGTACAAAATAACGCAGGAAATGAATGTAATATAGTTTTCTTTTTCAGTAACTTAAAATAACTAATTTGTGGGAGAGGGTATAATATGTCATTCTGATACACACTCCATACCAGTCGGTGGCGGTAATTCCAATTTGTTGTTTGTCAACCACCAATAAAATCTCAAAAGAAGAAGGAAACTATTATTACTGAACTGAAAGTGAAACTTTGAATATGTACTTAGAAAAATGGCGTCACAATCTTTTGCTGAGGAGGATTTATCTTGTCCAGTGTGCTGTGATATTTTTATAAATCCTGTTCTTCTGTCGTGTAGCCACAGTGTTTGTTCAAGCTGTATTCAGAAGGTTTGGGAAACTAAAACATCAAAAGAATGTCCAGTTTGCCGAAGAACATCTTCAAATGATCGTCCTCCGTTAAATTTGGCTTTGAGGAACCTGTGTGAGAGTTTCCTACAGGAGAGAAGTCAGCGATCTTCATCTGAAGATGAAATGGTCTGCAGCTTTCACAAAGAGAAGCTCAAACTCTTCTGTCTGGATGATCAACACCCCGTGTGTTTGGTGTGTCGAGACTCCAGAAAACACTCCAACCACAGATTCTGTCCCATCGATGAAGCTACGATGGATAATAAGGTCAGATAAATGATGTTCAGAACAATTGATTAAATCATCAACTATATTTAATTATTGACAGATATTTTCACAAACCAATAAGCCCTCCTGAAAAATAAATACTTGTGAGGGTTTATTCACATGAACAATCCAGACGTGTTTTTGTTGTTGTTGTTGTTTGATAAATGATTTGAGATCTATGATCAGATAAACCAAAGAGCAATTTAGAAACAACTGAATTTGCTTTACATCTTTAATTAATAATTTTATTCTGACTTCAAGCCAAAATCAGATTGTAAAAGTTGTAGACCTGCTAATTTTATGCTAATAAATAAAATATTTAAAATTTAAATTGTATCAGTGAAATTTAATTCTAAGTATACTCAGAATAAATAGATTTTTTTTCTAAAAATGTACATTTATTCACTTTGGAACTTAATTTGAGTCAACTCCGTCAGACGCATTAAAAAGCATTCTATTTTAATATGATCCATCCAACAACAGTTTAAAGTCCTCAGTTATGTAATAATGGTGTACAGTAAAGGAGCTAAGTGGAAAAAATACTTGTTGAAAAATACTGACCGATTTGACAAATACTGACGGTGTTGACAAATATTAATGGAGTTGACAAATACTGACGGTGTTGACAAATATTAATGGAGTTGACAAATACTGACCGTGTTGACAAATACTGATAAATACTGATGGTGTTGACAAATATTGACAGTGTTGACAAATACTGACCGAGTTGACAAATACTGACAGTGTTGACAAATACTGACCGAGTTGACAAATACTGACATATAATGACAGTGTTGACAAATACTGAGTGTGTTGAAAAACACTGACAAATACTAAGTTGACAAATATTGACTGTGTTGACAAATGCTGGCCGAGTTGACAAATACTGAGAAATACTGACGGTGTTGACAAATGCTGGCCGAGTTGACAAATACTGAGAAATACTGACGGTGTTGACAAATATTGACGGTGTTGACAAATACTGACGGTGTTGACAAATATTGACCGTGTTGACAAATACTGACGGTTGACAAATACTGACACATACTGACCGTGTTGACAAATATTGACCGTGTTGACAAATACTGACACATACTGACCGTGTTGACAAATACTGATGGTTGACAAATACTGACCGTGTTGACAAATACTGACAAATACTGATGGTTGACAAATACTGACTGTGTTGACAAATACTGATGGTTGACAAATACTGACAAATACTGATGGTTGACAAATACTGACAAATACTGATGGTGTTGACAAATACTGACAAATACTGATGGTTGACAAATACTGACGGTGTTGACAAATACTGACAAATACTGATGGTGTTGACAAATACTGACAAATACTGATGGTTGACAAATACTGACGGTGTTGACAAATACTGACAAATACTGATGGTGTTGACAAATACTGACAAATACTGATGGTGTTGACAAATACTGACAAATACTGATGGTTGACAAATACTGTGTTGACAAATACTGACAAATACTGATGGTTGACAAATACTGACTGTGTTGACAAAGGTCCAGCTGGGGCCAAATATACAGTATATGTAAATAGAATCATGAAACAACGTTAGAAGAATTCCCCTTATGCAAAAAAAAAAAAAAAAACATTAAATCACATTATATAGACTTTCTGAGAGCACTTGTCAACCATCAGACATAAAAACCTGACAGAGTTGACGTCTGATGGAGTTGACAAAACTGAATATTTTTCCACCTTAACCACGTGTTGTACAGTGAAGCAATTTTGTTTTCTTTCTCAGTTGTAGCTGCCTTAATAAACATATCAAAAATGTCACAATTTATCCCACAACTATTTACAGAAACTATTACACCAGGATGACGGAGTTGACATGTTAAAGCTGTGACCGCAGAGACTTTATACAAACATTGTTTGTATAAAATATTAAAAAAAAAAAACTATAAAACTTACAGGACTATGTGTCCTACTGTGAGATCCACAATGAGCAGGAAAAAGGAAAGGTGTCCTCAGAGTTCAAGATGACCATGACATTGCCTGATTTATTCAGAATTATAAAAAAATCCTGACAGAGTTGACACAAAGTGAGGACACAACTTTGATAGGCATTTTTTATTGAAAATATAATTCAAGACTTACTTTTTGTATTGTTTGATATATTACAGATCTCTGCCTTTCAATTTAAATGTATATTTTTTGAATTTGTTGCATTTTTAAACACTTTGTTTGGCAATTTTACTTTGTGACCTCATGCTGAGGACAGGCTAAATTAAATCCAAGTATAGAGCATGTATTTAAATAATACTAACAAAATTATTTAAAAATAAAAGCAATGAATGTCCTGAGTATCCAGTGGAGTATCCATTTCCTTTAGATGTAACTTTTTAAGTATTTTTATTTTGGTGAATTTATTTATTTTTTATATAAAGGTGGTTTTTGTGTGTAGGACATGTTTTGTCCCTTACCTCAAGAATCAGTGAGTACACAAGTTAACTCGTCCCATTTAATAATTCTTTCATAAATTCAATCACAGACTCATTTATTGATATATTGTGTAAGTACATAACATGTGAAAAGAATATTTATATAGACTAACCTGTCCTGGAGGACCCTCAGCCCTGCACATTTTGTATGTCTCCCTTATCTGACACACCTACTTCAGGTCTTGCTGTCTCTACTAATGAGCACATGAGTTGAATCAGGTGTGATAAATGAGGGAAACATACAAAATGTGCAGGGCTGCGGGTCTTCCAGGACAGGTTTTGGGAACCACTGGACTAATTATTTTTGAATGAACCATTAAACCATTTTAACACAGGTGATGGGAAAGCCACAGTGCTTCACAAAACTTCTTTTCACCATCACTAAAATAAATGTCTGGTCTTAAGATAATGCCTTGATCCCGGCCTGTGTTCCCCTGGTCTTGTGTTGATTTTATGTAATTTCCTGTTCTGCACCATGTTTTGTAGTCCTTTGCAGTTCTTGTTGTATTTCCAGGTTTCTTGTTTGCCTGTTAACGCTTGTGTATTTAAACCCCAGTGTTTCTTATGTTACTTGTTAAGTCTTGTCCTTCTTGGATGTAATGTTTGGTGAGTTCAATCTGTTCTTGGTTCTCTCTCTTTGTGTTTAATTTGTTTTTGTTTATTCTGTTAATAAAATTCACTGTTTGGGTCCAGCTCTGCAGCATTTTTAAGGTCCCCCTACATTACAGATAATGTCTGAAATATTTTTTCTTCATTACAGCAATAAGAATTTGAGAGAGGAATAAGCAACTGACATGAAAGAAAAATCATTTAAAAAGTCTTTAGACTCTAACACTAAATTATGTATAATATTTCAGTTTTAGTGCATCATCAGAAAATCATCAACAACAACAACAACAAAAAATAGACACTGTTTATGTTTTCTTTCAGGATATACTCAATACTTCACTGGAACATTTACGGGAGGAACTGAGAAAATCTGAGAATCGTGGGCAGAATCTGTGTAAAACTGCTGAAGATATTAAGGTTTGAAATAAATAATGTGATTAATTCAATTCTGGAAGATACTGATTTAGATCTAGTTTGGCCAATATTGTTGTGTCTTTGATTTCAGTTTCATGCTCAACTCACAGAGACGCAGATTAAAGAGGAGTTTGAGGAACTTCACCAGTTTCTACGCAATGAAGAAGCGTCCAGAATAACAGCACTGAGAGAGGAAGAAGAGCAGAGGAATCAGATGATGGAGGAGAAGATGGAGGAGACGACCAAACAGATTTCATCTCTCACAAGCTTAATCACAGACATAGAGGAGCAGATGAAGGCTGAAGATGTTTCATTCCTGCAGGTGTCAATGAATCTTCATTATTCTCCAATTACATGAATGTCAATTTCAGAGATTAAAGCCAAACTAAGTTTTGCTGAATATTTTTTTTTTTACTTTTTCTTTACAGAACATTAAGGCCACATTGCAAAGGTTTGTGTTTGTGTCATGTCTGTTTCTCTCTGTCCTTCTGAACTCAAGTCATCATATTCTTAAAAGAAAAGCTTAAAGGGTTCCATCAGACGCTTCATATATTAGAACCTTTTAGAAGCTCTCATCATTTTATGGGTTCATTCATTCATTCAAATTTTATTAATTTAAAAAGCTTGTAAACTTTAACACTAAAAATTGAAATAACCGATTCAACATCAAAGTAAAAATTTAAAGGGGTCGTTGATTATTATTTCACTTAGTGTGTAATGTTACCGTTTGAGCATAAAAATATCTGCAAAGTTACGACGTTCAAAGTTCAATGCAAAGGGAGATATTTTATTTCACAGACATCGCTTTTTTAAGGACTACAACAAACAGCTTGGTGACATCACAAACCCCAAAATTTACATAAACCCCGCCCCCGAGAACACACAACAAAGGGGGTGAGGCCATGTTGGGCTGCTTTAGAGAAGAGGAAGAGTTGTTGTAGTAGAGTGTTGTTGCCATACCATAATTTAACACCAGACTGCTTCAAAAACGAGGGTCAATTCAACGCTGGATTTGCACAAAAGATTAACATGACGGCACATGCTAGTGGATGAGTTGAATCAACTCCACAGCAACTACATAAATTTATCCACTAACCATTCAGAAACATCCAGTTGCATTCTAAAAGTTGTAACTTCTTCCTGAGTCTCTCCATCAGTGTCTGACTGTTAAAGCTCCGCCCTCTTCTGGAAAGGGGGCCGGGAGCAGCAGCTCATTTGCATTTAAAGGGATACACACAAAAACGGCGTGTTTTTGCTCACACCCAAATAGGGGCAAATTTGACAAGCTATAATAAATGATCTGTGGGGTATTTTGAGCAGAAACTTCACAGACACATTCTGGGGACACCAGAGACTTATTACATCTGGTAAAAGGGGTATTATAGGTGTCACCATCATGTTCTGTTTGTTTTGGTTTTCATTCGTCACATGTGCTCCTTTTTCTAAGTTCCCACCACTCATCAGTCACCATGGACACTAACTCACCATCACAGCTGCGCATCCTTAGTTAATCAACTCTTGTATCAGTTCCTCTTCATCTTCGCCTGTCTGCCTACACACCACGCATTACAGAAGACCGGACCCAGAATGGATTATGCAGTGAAGTTTACTGCGGTGGTTCAAATGAACCAAGATTTTTTTCTTTTTCCCAAACAATTCTTTCATCTTGCCATCACCTGCCCCTATGACAACGAGACCCTGAAGTCGTTGTTCTTGATCAGGGCAAACTTTCACCATCCCTTTGACCTCCCAGACACCACTGCATTAAACTGGAGAGAAGCCATCATCCGGTGTCTGGAGAGCGTCAATCCCCGGTCCAGAATACAGCCAGAACCAGAGCCTATTTCACCACCTGCGACCATGAAGAAATCGCGTGAGACCCCCACAGACGGAGAGCTACCACCCGCCGCGACGCATCAGCCAAAGCCCGAGGACATGTGACCAGCGTTGACCCTCACCCCGAAAAAGGAGCCTCACAGTGAGTCTGACCAGGGATGTGAGCCCGCGACATTGGTGGCCGAGGGGATATTAGTGGAATTAGTGACTGAGGACTGGCTGATGGATTTCCATACGGAGGTGTCGTCGCCCACCCTATCCCACCCCGTTTCTCTCTCTTCACCGCTGTTTCTTAACAGCACAGAGACTTGCTCAGACCTTACCTTCCATTCCCGCCTTTGCTCAAGGTTCGCAGCCCTTTACCATCTCCAGAATCACCATGTTGTGTTGTCGAGCCTCAAGTGCAGCAACCTCCATCAGCGCCTGACCAAGTGGATCCTGTGACTCTGCTTCCGGCCTCTGAGCGCCTCGCTCCATCTCGGCTCGTCAACCTGGCTGCTCCTCCCTGGCTCCTTCCACTTTCAGTTCCACCAGACCCTCTCGACTCAACCGGGTTCCCTCGTCCCAGTGGCTCCCCCTTGGTCAGTCGTCACACCACCGTCGCCACGGTCTTGCGGATCTTCCACAATGTTCCGTAACTCCACCCCTGCGGCTGAAGCGGGCTCCTCCTTCCCTGTGGATTAGCTTTGGTCCACTGTCACTCTGGCATCATCTTAGTCCTCGGGAACGCTGGCTCCTCCTCTGACGGTCATCACCACGACGACGCCCAGGCCTCTGATGCCAGCAACATCACTCTACTCCATTGGCTCTCCATCTACGCCCAGAGATCCATCAGCTCCGCCTCCGTCGGTTGTCTCCCAGATGTCGACAGTCCCTGTCTACACCTTGGCGCCTCCCTCCCTCATCTCCACCGTGGACTGTCATCACTGCCAGGCTCTGGGTCTGTGCCATCGGCCGTCCACCACCAGCGCCGCCAGGGGATTGTCATCCTCCTTTCACCACTCCTCCAGCACCATCACCTCGTCCACCTCCAGAACCCCCTCCAGCCCTCCCTCTGATGTTCTGTTATGGCGCGAGGATGCGCCTTGCCAGAAGGGATGTGCTGTCACCGTCATGTTCTGTTTGTATTGGTTTTCATTCATCACATGTGCTCCTTTGTTCTAAGTTCCCACCACTCATCAGTCACCATGGACACTAACTCACCATCACAGCTGTGCATCCTTAGTTAATCAACTCTTGTGTATATCAGTTCCTGTTTGTGTTCAGTTTGGTGTCCGGTTTTGTTTCAGTTTGATGTGTGTGTGTGTGTGTGTGTGTGTATGTGTGTGTGTATCCCTGCCTGTTGGAACTTTATTATTAAACCTTGTATTTGAAAGTTACTCTTCTTTGTCTTCGTCTGCCTGCCTACACACCATGCGTTACAATAGGCTCTCTTTAAGACATTTCCCCTTAGAAACTCTTTTGGCATAAAGGGTTCTTAAAATTGAGTCAAGAACCCATGAGTTCTTTATAGAACCACACTTTTTTTCTAAGAGTGAGCAGCGTCTCTGACTAATGAATGTTGTTTCAGAGCCCAGTATGTCCTTCCGGATCTAGACCTCAGTCCAAGTGTGATCACTTTCCCAAATCACCTGACCAACCTGAAGCTCAATGTCTTACAGAAGATGCAGGACAATGTTGGTAAAAGTGAGTATGACAGAATGCAACAATGATTTCAGTGTTATTTGTCTTAATTGATATGTGGATGAGTGTGTATCTGTTCTCTCTCTTTTCAGCTTCAGACTTCAACACCAGCCATTCTCATGTCCTATTTGATGATTCAGTGAAATATAATGAAAACAAGCATTTTCAGAGTAGTAGAGGGAACAGTCCACATATGTTGTCCATAGAACCACTGCAAGTAAAAGAAAATGAAATGAGAACAGCAACTAATTCCTGGAGGGCAAGATCTGTGAATGATTCACAGCAAGTAAAAGAAAATGAAACGAGAACAGCAGCTAATTCCTGGAGGGCAAGATCCGTAAATGATTCACAGCAAGTAAAAGAAAATGAAACGAGAACAGCAACTATTCCCTGGAGGGCAAGATCCGTAAATGATTCAAAACAAGTAAAAGAAAATGAAACGAGAACAGCAACTAGTTCCTGGAGGGCAAGATCCGTAAATGATTCAAAACAAGTAAAAGAAAATGAAACGAGAACAGCAACTAATTCCTGGAGGGCAAGATCCGTAAATGATTCACAGCAAGTAAAAGAAAATGAACCTAGAACAGCAACTAATTCCTGGAGGGCAAGATCCATAAATGATTTACAGCAATTAAAAGAAAATGAAATGAGAACAGCAAGTAATTCCTGGAGGGCAAGATCTGTAAATGATTCACAGTAACTAAAAGAAAATGATATGAGAACAGGAACTCATTTCTGGGGGGCAAGGACCGAAAATGCCCCCCTTGGTGCCATCTCGGAACATGATAATTATGAGATCCAGTTCCCAATTGTCAGAAAATAAATGAACAAATGAACATGAAGAAAAGTGCAAGATCTGTTGGTATGTCATCAATTCAATCTTACACTGTAATGTTGATTCAACATAACATTTCTCTTCTTTTATTTCAAAACAATCAATAGAGATTACTACTTTCAAAAAAAAAGATAATTCTTACAAAAGTAAAAGGTATGGTTTTGTCATAAATTGTTCTTTCAATTTAGCTTTGAATTTTTAAGTTTATAAATTATCATCTAAACTAAACTATCATATAAATTATCATCAGAATTTGGGTGTTTTGTACAATTTACAACATTGTTCTCTGTAACTTATGAAATTGTATGTTAACAATAAAGAAAAAACAAACAAGTACATTTTTGTTTGTTTTTTGGGGGTATTTGATGAACAGAAGGCAAACAAGGTGAGTACAAATTAAACAGACTTTATTTCAGGAAAGCAGGCAAAGCTGAGCGGGGAGACACTGGCTGGAGGGGTGTGAAACGAGAAATGAAGGTGAGGTCCTGTATTGTGCGGGAAGGTTTAGGGGACAGGTGACTTTCTTGAGCTGCACTCCGCTTATGGCAGGGCAGGCAAAGACAGATGTCCCAGGTGGATAACCACACCTTTTGTCAGGGCTGGTAACTTGGAGTGTCAGCTCTATGGGCATCAGCTTGGGTCTTGTCTTTGCACTGCCATTTTTTAGATTTACATGAGCTGAGTCCCATACCCTCTCACTCTGCTGGAACCAGTGGTTAACAGCTGGAACCTCCGATGGCTCGCCGGACCATGGGAATAAGGGTGGTTGGAATCTTGGCACACATTGCAACGGAGTAAGCCCAGTTGTGGATTCAAGGAGAGAATTCTGGGCATACTCTGCCTAGGGGAGGAACCGGCTCCAGCTGTTCTGGTTCTGGTGGCAGTATGACCGCAGGTACCTCCCAATCTCCTGGATCTTGTGCTCAGTCTGGCCGTTGGTTTGAGGATGTTAGCTGGAGGATAAACTGATGGTGATTCCAAGGAGTTTGAATATAGCTTGCCAGACTCAGGAGATGAATTGTGGTCCTCGGTCTGATACTATGTCTTTGGGCAGACCGAAGTGGCGGAAGATGTGTTGGAGGAGTTCTTTGGCTGCTTCAAAGGCAGTAGGTAGACCCTTCATAGGAATGAGCTTGCAGGATTTTGAGAATCGATCCACAATGAAGATGCAGGTGTGAGAATCAGAGGGTGGAAGATCTGTCTTGAAATCAATGCCGATATGGGACCAGGGACGTTGTGGTATGGGCAGAGGAACCAGTTTTCCAGCAGGTTGCTGATGGGGAGTGTTGGTGATGGCACAGACTGAGCATCCCTTGATGTACCGGGAGATATCCTGGGCCATGGATGACCACCAGTAGCATTGGTTGAGGAGCGGGATGGTTCACTGACTGTGAGCTGAGTCCGTGAGGGTCAAGCGACAGGTGGATGGAACGTAAGTTTGCCCCTCAGGACCTCCCAGCGGAGCAGGTTCAGTAATTGTGGCTTGACGGATTTGATCGTCGATGGACCATTGGATAGGGTTGACTACCATGGCTGGAGGGAGAATGGTTTCAGGAGTTTCTGGGGTTCCGGATCAGGATGGTACAGGAGAGAGAGAGATCATCGGGTTTAATATTCTTGTGCCCAGGTTGATACGTGACTATAAAGTAAAATCTTGTGAAGAACGGGGGTTAAGATGCTTGGCTTCACGTAGATATTCCAGGTTTCAATGGTCAGTGATGACCTCAAACTGATGGTTGGCTCCCTCCAGCCAGTGTCTCTATTCCTCCAATGCAAGCTTTATGGCCAGGAGCTCACGGTTGCCTATGTCATAATTCTGCTCCACTGGGGACAGCTTTTTGGAATAGAAGGCACATGGATGGAGGAGTTGTGGGTCACCCTGCCGCTGGGATAATATAGCTCCAACTCCAGTTGTGGGTTAGGATGGTGGAGAATTGGAGCAGACACGAAGGCTTCTTTGAGGCTCTCAGAGGCGTTGGTGGCAGATGGTATCCAGGACAAAGACTTGGGCCAGTTTTTCAAGAGGGAAAAAACACCACTTCATCATAATTTTTGATGAAGTGGCTGTAAAAGTTGGCAAAGCCCAGGAATCTTTGGAGTTCTTTGATGATGGTAGGTGGTGGCCAGTTCCGGATGGTGACATAACCGAGGAAATGGACAGAGGTGGTATGGAAATCACATTTCTCTATCTTCAGGTAGAGCTGGTGTTCTCTGAGGTGTTGTAGGACCTGCCTTATGTGACGCTAGTGTTCAATCAGGGAACTGGAATAGATCAGAATATCGTCTATGCTGACGATGACAAAGCTCTGTAGGAAGTCTCGGAATACCTTGTTCATGTAGTTCTGGAAGATGGCTAGTGAGTTGAACAGGCCATACGGCATCACCTAATTATTCATAGTGCCCTGACAGGGTCACGAAGGTGGTCTTCCATTCGTCTCTTCCTCTAATATGGATTAGATTATATGCGCTGCATAGGTCCAGTTTTGAGAAAATGTGAGCTCCACGCAGCTGCTCCAAGGCTGCTGGGACCAAAGGAAGGGGATAACTGAATTTGACTGTTTTTGAGTTGAGTGTGCGGTAATCAGTACAGGGCCTCGAGCCGCCATCCTTCTTGGCCATGAAGAAGAAGCATTAAGGGGCAGGGGATGTATATAGTCGAATGACCTCTCTTGTTGGAGTGCCTCTTGGATGTACTCCTCCATGGCCTTCTGCTCTGGGATGGACAAAGGGTAAACTCGACCTTTCGGCCAATGAGGTGGTATTTGGGTTGCCAACCGCTTGCTGAACACATTCTGGAATGCTCGGTATTCAGGAGGAATTTTTTTCTACTTTGCACTCCGTGTCAGGACTTTCAATAGAGGTGGAATTGACAAGGATCGTGGCGTGGATCCTTCCAGTACCATGAACGATATTTCCTTAGAGTGGAGACAGCCGATGCAGAGCATCACGGTGGGGGAAAAATGGCAGATGCGACCATGGCCCAATGGTTTTCCCAGGATCGTATGAACTCTTAGATTTTGGGAACAGTGTTTCCTTTTGATGTTGAGTTCTTGAAAGAGGTGGTGAGAGATGAAATTCCCTGCTGAACCGGAACCGATGAAAGATCGTGCTGAAACAGAAGTATTACAAAGTATTACAAAGTATTACGTTCGAGGAGGTTGAACTGGACAGCCAGTGGTAATGTGCCCATCTCCCCCACAGTATAGACAGAGATGGTTAAGGATCCTTCGTTGATGCTCCACTGGCGTGAGGTGATGGGAGTCTATCTGCGGGTTGATGTACTGTACATGCAGAGAGACGTTGTGATACTCGGATGGTTTTCTGGATGAAGGTTTCAAGTACAATCACATCATCATAAATCACCATTAAATGACGAATGTCAGTCCTTGAAGAAATGCGGTGAGAAGAGCAGTTTTGTTCCATCTGCTGGATGCTGCCAGGGTGTGGAAACGCAAGGCTGAACAGCTCGTCGTGGATGGATAGAGCAGAAACCATCTGACCGAAAACCTCCTTAAAGTGAGTTGTAAAGGCTGATAATGAGTTGGTGATCTAAGCGTTTGATTGCCACAGTGATTGAGCCCACTGTAGTGCTCGACAGGAGAGAAGGCTGATCATAAATGCCACTCACGTTCTGTCAGAGCTGACGAGATGAGGCTGCATGTCGAAGTATAGTGAGCATTGTAAAAGAAACCTGTTGCAATCCTCCGCCTCGGCAGTGAAGGTCGCTGGTCGGACCATGGGACTGGCAGAGGCAGCTGGTGAAGAAGACAGTGGTGTGGAAAGTAGTGACTGGCAGACTGCATTAACCAAATCAGCAAACCGATCTCCTGGACGATCTCCGCTTGGGCCTGCAGTACTCTGCGTCGTTAGTTTGGTCTGGTCTTCTGTCATGAACAGAAGAAGGCAGACAAGGTGAGTACAAAGTCTTTATTTCAGAAAAGCAGGCAAAGCTGAGCAGCAATGCAGAACAAGTAAGGATAGCAGTCACTGAGAATTGCAGGTGGACTTAGCTGGTGGTAATGCAGTCTCTTATGTGTGCAGGTGCGGTGAAGGAAGTGATGATATCCAGAGAATCTGGGGGATGACAAGAGAAAGGCACTAATGCTGGAGCAACATTAAACATTTTAACTACACTTCAATGCTACAACAATGCTACAGCAGAGAAAATACTCTACCAATACTGTACCATGCACAAGCTCACAGTTCGTGAAATATAGGAAGTATAATATAAATATTTAATTGAGGTTGATATGAATGTATCTCTGAAGGGAACTGTCTTCAGAAAAGTTTTGATGGCTTTTCCTCTTATCTCTGTATAAAACAGTAGCCTATATATATATGCAGCGCTGCTTTGTGTATAGAGGTAACCATGGAAATGCTATATTGCTGCTGTTCCATAAGCGCCACCTGCTGTCAGAGAGTGAATTTGCATTTTCATTCAGTCCGTCTGCTGATTTTGTTTTGTGCAAGTGTCTTATGTAGCATAATTTCACAAAGCTAAAGTCTGTCATGCTGTTTTTGCTGTTAATCTTAAAATTATACAATAATTTAAACAACTGCTCATGCCCATGTGCATAACATCTTTGTTGTGATTGTGAAAAAAATGTGTTTGCCTCTAATATCAAAGATTTTTTTTGTTTAAGGCCAGTTTGGCCTGTGAACAAATAAACAACAAACAAATTTGCTTTAAAAAAAAATCTGCAACCAATATAAGAATCGGCCAATTTCCTTCTAAAAAAAATTGGAATTGGCCATGAAAAATTTAAATAGGTGCATAACTAATAAAAAAAATATTAAATGAAGCATTATTTTAAAAAATCTAATAGTCTTTTCACTGTAAAAACAAATGCAGTTTTAAAGAGCAGTGTACTAGTTTTCTTGCAAATTAAATTGTTGTATAAATGGTTAATATTAATGCAACTATCAGCACACTAAGTTTTAAAAAGGTAATTTGGCCCGCACATGGTTAATTTTTTTCCAATCCGGCCCTCAACCTAAAATGAGCTAGGCCCTCAAATGCTAGGATTTAATCAAAGAAGTATATTGTTTAGTTAAATCATGTTTCAGAGTGAAGCGCGGCACTGTGGTGTAATACCGTATTTTCAGAGCGAATGACTTCTAAATGCTTCTTCTCATGAACTCAGTTTCTGCAAACGCTGTGATTTTAATGTGCATTTTGGAACTAAACATGCAGGAGGTTCACTTTATTTACATTCACATTCTTTTCAGCAATTATGTGGACAGAAGTTTACAGCATTTTGCCAGTATTCCTCCAAAATAAAAGCTTGAGCATTTAATATGTTAAAGGTGTGACGGTTTGAACGTTTGAAAGTGAAGAATTGAAGACAAATATTTGAATTGTAACTTGTGTTTGTTGGTTCATGGGTATTGTATAGTTTTTTCCCCTGAATTTAGTTGTTAAACATAATTATTGAAATAAGTTGAAATAATGCAAACAGATGGCTTCTACACACATACATATTCAAACACGCAAATGAAGAATGCATTAAAGGTATTTGGTTTTCAGTAGGAAAGGTGTCATTTAAGCGGTCCCTAAGTTATTAATTAACAATTGTTGAAGTGGTTCAATTAAAAACCTAGCTCGATAATAATATTTTCTTAGAGCTGCTGTAAAGCCAAAACAATCTCTGTCAATTAATTTTCCTGTTATCACTGTGAAGCTGCTTTGAAACAATCTGTATTGTGAAAAGCGCTATATAAATGAAGATGACTTGACTTGACTTCATCAAAAAGTATATACCTTATCGTCAAAAACTAGAATGAGATGGTTTAGAAAGTGCACATGGCCCCAATAATTCAATAAATAATTCAATGGGAAGACCACATTAGGTGAACTTGATCAAACAAGTTTAGTTTGGCACCGTTGCACCTGTCATGATCCCAGCCTGTGTTCCCCTGTCGTGTGTGTGTGGACTTTTATATTATTTCCTGTCTTACGCCATGTTTTGTAGTCCTTTGTAGTTTTTCATGTTGATTTGTCTTCCCAGGTGTTTCTTGTTTCCTTGTTATCTTGTTAAGCCTGTTTCCCCTTGTGTATATATACCCCAGTGTTTCTCATGTTCTCTGTCTAGTGTTGTCCTTCAATGGATGTTATGCGTGTGTTTGTTGTCGGTTTTTCCTTGCCCATGTGTGGATTTACTTTTATTTATGTTTGTTTGAATAAATGTTTGCTGCATCTGGATCCTACTCTCGTTCCTCTGAAACAGCCACTGTTACAGCACCATTTAGTGTGGCACCATAAGCAAGCCATAGAGATATTGGATTATAATACCTATACTTAGAATTTCAGAAATGTCTGATTATTGCGTCCAGTACAAAAACATAAATGCTATTCCATGACTTCACACAACTTCCATTTTAACACTGGGAAGGTCTTATATACTGTCCATTTACAATCACTTTGGTAACACTTTAGTATAGGGAACACATATAACTATTAACTACGATTTTTCCCTCAATAAATTCTTAATTTACTGCTTATTAATAGTTAGTAAGGTAGTTGTTAAGTTTAGGTATTGGGTAGGATTAAGAACATATAATAAGGTCATGCAGAATAAGGCATTAATATGTGCTTTATTAGTACTAATAAATAGTCTTACATGTCTGTCAGTGCTATTAATGTAGTGTATTCTCTCATTCATTTGCATATTTATTAACTCATTCACATGCATTTTATGTTATGAGTGATCAGTGAGCTGAGAATGAAAGATAAGCAATTGCACTGAACTTGGTTCTGATAGCAAATAATAATAAATATGACTGACATTATTTTTCCATTCTAGAAACTAACATCGAACACAGAGGTCCTACAAAAGTAACTTTTTATGATTTACAGTTAAATGAATCAATTCAAAGGAACACAGAAACATTTAAGCACTATTTGCAATGGGCAAATGAGGATTGATGAATGTAAAGTTCAAGTCCGGTCATAGCAGCTAATGCATAAACTATTTCTATTCATCCCACACCTAGATCATCTTCTTGTCACATCAAGAATGAGGAGAAACCAGCTCTGAACAGCTTTAATAAGATCATGCAGACATAAATAATTTCTCTGAATGAAGAGCACTGTAAGAAAATGTGTTGTTGTTCTAGGTAAAGTTACGTTGAAAATGCAAATTTCTTTATTCAAGCATTCTGGATTGCTTCCAAAGTTTCTTATGATGCAGCTTTACTTATTGACATTGATTGCAGATTTACTGTAAATTATCAGTGGATAACTTAAATGCTGGTATGTTCCTCATACACAAAGCATTATATGACTTCTGAAGAGTCATATGGTCTGCTGTTATGTCTTACAGTTATGATGCTTTTAGAGATCGGCAGCATCCATCCTATATCAATCTTTTGATATAACCCATTAGGGATGCTGTCTACACTGGATGTGATGCAGCACGATGCAACATGACATGACAAACCCTTGACAGTAAACTTTCACTTGTGCCAAAGTGTCCAATTGTACAACCCAAATTCCGGAAATGTTGGGACGTTAAATTGTTAAATGTTAAATTTGAATAAAATGAAAACTAAAAGACTTTCAAATCACATGAGCCAATATTTTATTCACAATAGAACATAGATAACATAACAAATGTTTAAATGGAGAAACTTTACACTTTTATCCACTAAATGAGCTCATTTCAAATTTGATGCCTGCTACAGATCTCAAAAAAGTTGGCACAGGGGCAACAAATGGCTGAAAAAGCAAGAAATTTTGAAAAGATTCAGCTGGGAGAACATCTAGCAACTAATTAAGTTAATTGATATCAGGTCTATAACATGATTAGCTATAAAAGGGATGTCTTAGAGAGGCAGAGCTGTGAAAGAATGCATAAAAAGATTGTGCAATACTTTAAAAACATGTTCCTCAACGTCTAATTGCAAATCCTCAACGTTTAAAGGCTTTGCAAATCTCATCATCAGTGCATAACATCATGAAAAGATTCAGAGAAACTAGAAAAATCTTTGTGCGTAAGGAACAAGGCCGAAAACCTTTATTGGATGCCCGTGGTCTTCAGGCCCTCAGACGACACTGCATCACACATCAGCCTGATTGTGTCAATGACATTACTAAATGGGCCCCGGAATACTTCCAGAAACCACTGTTGGTAAACACAATCCGCCGTGCCATCTGCAGATGCCAACTAAAGCTCTATCATGCAAAAAGGAAGCCATATGTGAACATGGTCCAGAAGCGTCGTCGTGTCCTGTGGGCCAAGGCTCATTTAAAATGGACTGTTTCAAAGTGGAAAAGTGTTTTATGGTCAGACGAGTCCAAATTTGACATTCTTGTTGGAAATCACAGATGCCGTGTCCTCAGGGCTAAAGTGGAAGAAGACCTTCCAGCGTGTTATCAGCGTTCAGTTCAAAAGCCAGCATCTCTGATGGTATGGGGGTGCATTAGTGCATAAGGTATGGGCAGCTTGCATGTTTTGGAAGGCACTATGAATGCTGAAAGGTATATAAAGGTTTTAGAGCAACATATGCTCCCCTCCAGATGATGTCTATTTCAGGGAAGGCCTTGTGTATTTCAGCAGGACAATACAAAACCACATACTGCAGTTATTACAACAGCATGGCTTCGTCGTAGAAGGCCTGCCTGCAGTCCAGATCTTTCACCTATAGAGAAAAATATGTCAAAGATCACCACAAACTCTTCAGCAGCTGGAAACCTATATCAGGCAAGAATGGAACCAAATTTCAACACCAAAACTCCAGAAACTCATAACCTCAATCCCCAGATGTCTTCACACTGTTTTGAAAAGAAGAGGAGATGCTACACCATGGTAAACATGCCCCCGCCCCAACTATTTTGAGACCTATAGCAGGCATCAAATTTGAAATTAAAAATTTGCATAAAATTGTACAATTTCTCAGTTTAAACATTTGTTATGTTATCTATGTTCTATTGTGAATAAAATATTGGCTCTTGTGATTTGAAAGTCTTTTAGTTTTTATTTTATTCAAATTTAAAAAACGTCCCAACATTTCCAGAATTCGGGTTGTAGATGTGTATTGAACTAAAAAGATTAAAATACATCTTGAAACTTAGGGTACATTTACATGACAACAATGTAGTAAAATAGAAAAGTTTTTCCTTTGTGTTTTTTGCGTACAGACGACAGCGTTGTCAAAACGATCCCTGTTCACACAAATCCACGAAAACGACTAAAAACGCTGTGTTCTGCTGCCAGGCCAGAAGATGGCGATGTCACTTTGTAAAGAAACACTATAGACTGAACACATAATATGCATGCACATTATGTCACCGTTTTCACAAATTCATGTTTTTGTAATTTACATGGAGATGATAACGGTATCGTTTTCACTTTGAAACCCGTTTTCAAAAATCCGCATTTTCACATCCCCAAAACGCCGTTGTCATGTAAATGAACAGCAAAAACGCATAAAGGTTTCAGTTTTTAGTTCATGTAAATGGCGCCTTTGAGGATCCAGTTTATCTGCATTGTACAGATACAGAACAGAATGAATCACAATTGTTTTTGAAGAATTGAGCTCCTCCCACTTCATATAGAGAGAGACACACCTGCTAATCTGCTGTTATAGTTCATATATTACCTGAAGCTCAGATTTGTATGCTCATTTTCCCCACTGTGGATGTGAAGCTTAAAACCTGGTAACTTAAAGTCAAACTTGGCAAAAGTGCAAAATGGCATCTGAAGGTTTTTCTGAGGAGGACTTCACTTGTCCCGTGTGCTTGGACTTTTTCGTAAATCCTGTTGTTCTACCCTGTAGTCACAGCATCTGTTCAGACTGCATTCAGACGTTTTGGGAAAGTAAAGGATCTAATGAATGTCCCATTTGCAGAGAAATATCCATGACGCATGATCCTCCAGTAAATCTGGCTTTGAGGAACCTGTGTGAGACTTTTCAACAGGAGAGAAGACAGAGATCTTCATCTGAAGGTGAAACGGTCTGCAGTGTTCACAAAGAGAAGCTCAAACTCTTCTGTCTGGATGATCAACAGTGCGTGTGTTTGGTGTGTCGAGACTCCAAAATACACACCGACCACAAATTCTGTCCCATAGAGGAAGCAGTGAACAACAATAAGGTCAGATAAATGATGTTCAAAACATTTGATGAAATCAATAAACATCAATAAAGTTCACAATTATATATGTATAATTGTACGGCACTTGCATACTGTTGCACTCATGTTGATTTGATTGCTTCTACTCTTCTCATTTATAAGTCGCTTTGGAGAAAAGTGTCTGCTAAATGACTAAATATAAATATATATATATATATGTTTTGAGTTTATGTATGTCTTGAAACCAAAGAGCTCCTAATTTGGAAGCACACAAATACATTGCTCATTTCTTTGTCTTTAAATATGTCACTGTTTTTTTCAAATTTAAATCAGATCTATGAATATAATCAAAACAGTAAAAGAACTGAGTTGTGAAACTGATATTTTTATTGTATCTCTTGTATTATCAGATTGCGTTATAATTGACAGGGAGTGGTTGAACGTAACGTTCAGTTTCATTTTTCTGTACTATTAGTTTGTATCTCATTGTGTTTCCTTTCTGTTCTCATGGTTTCTTAGCATGTTTTCATTTGTTGCTGTAGTGATTACACCTGCTCCTTGTTTAGCTCTCTAGTTACTCTGTGTTCTTGGTCTGTTCTCATTGATGTTTATTTGTTATACTCCTGTGTTCTCCTGTGCTCCTGCGTGTTTGTCACTTCAGCTTAAGTTGGGAATAAAAGTGACTGTTGTGATTAGATCATTGCTGCAACCAGTGTACGTGACATTAAAGTTGCATCGGTCAATTAGGCATTGAACAGGTGTTACAGGTTTTAGTTCATTTTGACCCCTCCCTCCAAACATATTCCCTCAATGGTCTATGCTCAAGTGCAAGAAGAAAAATAAAATCAATCAATAATACAGACACTATTTATGTTGTTCTCTTCCAGGAGAAACTCAGAGATTCACTGAAACACTTACAGGAGAAACTGGGATCATTTGAGAATTTTAAGCTGACTTTGGGTCAAACTGCTGATCATATTAAGGTTTGAAATAAACGGTGTGATTTAGGCGATTCTAGAATTGATATAGATCTAGTTCAGCCCTTATATCTTTCTGTTAATTTTCAGAATGAAACTCAAGATACAGAGGAGAAGATCAACAAGCAGTTTGAGGAACTTAATGAGATTCTATTAAACGAAAAAGAAGCCAGAATAACAGCGCTGAGAGAGGAAGAGAAGCAGAAGAGTCAGATGATAATGGAGAAGACTGAGAAGACGAGCAAACAGATTGTCTCTCTCACATGGACAATCAGAGACATAGAGGAGCAGATGAAGGCTGAAGATGATTCATTCCTCAAGGTGTGAATTAATGTTCATCTTCAGAATATCAATATGAATTATTCTTAAATGGAAACATATGAATGTCATTTTCACTGAGATTAAAATTAGATTTGGTTTTGCTGAATGTTTTTTTTTCTTTTTTCTTTTTTTGTATTTACAGAACTTCAAGAACACATTGCAAAGGTCTGTTGTGTTTCTCTTCTGAATTTCGAGGTTCTGAACCATCAGCATCTCTTGACTCCTCTGTGTTTTTTTCCAGAGCCAAGCGTAGCCCACCAGATCCAGGGAATGTCTCAGAATTGCTGATCGATGGCCCAAAATACCTGAGCGATATGATGCGCACTGTGTTACAGAAGATTGAGAGTTCCAGTGGGGACCACAGTGTCAGGGGGGGGCCCAGCTTTAGAGGGAACAAGAGTAGCAGGAGGGGCCAAAATTTTAGGGGAGCACTAATCACAGGGGCCAGAATCCCAGAGGGGGCACAGTTCCAGGGGCCCTCAGAGTTCCAGGGGACAGCCAATGTTCTGGGGATCATATAGATCAAGGGGGCCATAATCACAGGGGGGACAGAGTTCCAGAGGGGGCAACAATTCCAGGGGGCCCAGAGTTCCAGGGGTGCCCGATTTCCAAGGCGGGGCAGAGTTCCAAGGGGACGGCCACAATTTTGGGGATCATATAGGACCAGGGGGCCACAATCACAGGGGCACCCAGAGTTCCAGAGGGGGACCACAATTCCAGGGGGCCAGAGTTCCAGGGGGCCCGAGTTCCAGGAGGACAGCCAAAATTTTGGGGGATCATATAGGACCAGGGGGCCATAATTACAGGGGCCCAGAGTTCCAGAGGGGGACCACAATTCCAGGGGCCCAGAGTTCCAGGGGGCCAGAGTTCCAGGGGGCCCGAGTTCCAGGGGACAGCCAAAATTTTGGGGGATCATATAGGACCAGGGGAGCCATAATTACAGGGGGGCCCAGAGTTCCAGAGGGGGACCACAATTCCAGGGGGGCCCAGAGTTCCAGGGGGGGCCATAATCACAGGGGGGCCCAGAGTTCCAGAGGGGGACCACAATTGCAAGGGAGGCCAGAGTTTCAGAAGGAGTTCTAGGGGAGACTTCTATTGGGGTGGGGGACACAGCCTTGGTGCAAATATGTAACATTAAAGTATGCTATAAAAATTATAAATAGCCTACACTGAAAAAAAAAAAATGGGGTAGAAACTATTTTAACTCAGAAATTGCTTGAAAATTTTACAAACAATTACAAATAATTGGCAAGTAATACATTGATTTAAACATGACATTTTAAAGCAGAAAAACTGAGTATTTTTGTGTAAAACGTACTCTAATCATCTAAATAGACTTTAAAAAAAGCATTTTTTTAAACTTTGCACCTTATATTCTGCATTTATTCTGCATTTATTTTTATTTTCCGAAAACTACAAATTTAAGAAATCACATTTATTCTAGTCACAGAGTAAGCTGTGCCCAGATGTTAAAGGCACAATAGCTATGTAAGATTTTTGGTGTCACCTGTCAATAACGTCGTCCGTGTTACCCTCGATTTCAAGTTTTACTTCTGTAGAAACCATGGAAACACCAAAGATGCTTTAATATATTATGTTTTATTAGACAGATGATCAACTGTTTGGATACCTTTATCGATATTCTTATATATTATATATTATTGTTATATATGTTATGTAATGTTATAACAACTTTCAATACACTCAAACGTATTTAGCAAGATTGTTTTGACCAAGTAAAACAAAGTAAAACTTGTGGCTGATTTATTAGAATGAAATAAAATAGTGACCAAACTTAACCGTAACCAAGTTCAGTGAAGAAGGAGACGGGAACCTGCAAATGTCAAACATAACTTTGATCTTAAAATAAACACAAACAACAAAACGAAAGGAGTGGCAGTGGCCGACTGCGGCATATAAGCATAAAAGCAGCAATGCAAATTATCCCAGGCTTTCAGCCCCGCCCTGCTTTATACCACAGCTATGTTAATAAAACTTTAATACATCAGCTCATGCATGAACATGATTCTGCCTGAGTCCCGTCAGATTGCTTTCCATCAGTTGTGGAGGTGAAGATGACAACTCCCATGATTCCACGCTCAATCACAGCGTCAACAAGCTATGCCTTTATTATTTTGAATAAGCGACCTCTAGGGGTGAAACTTATATACTGTGCATTTAAGCATAGAGGTTAGACATAAGTTATTTACTTGTTTTTTTTTTTTACATTATCAACTCTTTGAATCAGTGATGGCTTGTTGAAAACAGCCAAGAACTAGTTTTTTATGTGCTAGTAGTTTATACTATTTTATGAATAAAACATATCAAATAAGTACAAATATGTAACATTAAAATATGTTATAAATTTTTTTTATAAATGGCCTACACTGAAAAAAAAAAATTTAGTGTAGAAACTATTTTCACTCAGAAATTGCTAGTAAATTTCACAAAAATGACAAAGAAATGGCAAGTAACACACTGAATTAAACAAAGTTTTGATTTGAAGTATAAAAACTGTAATAGCATTATCTTTGAAAAAGCATTTTTTTTACTGTGTACCTTATATATTCTGCATTTATTGATTTTTTTTTTATTTTCCCCAAAAACTACAAATTTCAGAAATTAAATTTATTCAAGGTCACAGAGAAAAACTGCACAGATATACTGTACAAGATAGAGATAAGTTTACGTTTTTTATTACCTTATCAGCTCTTTGAATCATTGACAGTTTGCTGAAAATGGCAGAGAACATTTTTTTGTATGTACCAGCAGTTTATACTATTTTACAGCACTTACTATTTGTATTATTACACTGCTACTTGCCACAGTAAATAGTTAGACAGTTGAGGAAATATTTTATTAGCTCATTAAATGCAACGTTTTCAAGAAGAAAAAAAAAGCCTAGTGTAACAAGTTCAAACAAGATCGACATATTAAGTCGGCATGAAATGAAAGTTGCGCTAGTATTTTCTTCCCTATTGTGCCAAATATCTGAGAGAAAGGGCTTTACGAACAAGAAGAAATGTAGGGCGAGAAGAGATGTCGCTGCAAGAGGGAGGGGAAGTTATTTTGATCAAACATTACAAGGCACATGAATTAAAAAACAAATAATGATGTGCACAGATAAATCATTTATAAACTGTGATATTCCATAAAAAAATAAGAATTGTCTATTTTGATTTCATGGTGACTTTAAGTGATAATGTACATTTCTGTCACTTATTACACAGACTTTCACCACATAAATAATGATGTGGGCATGAAATATTGATTTGAGAAGAAACCAGTACCTGTTTATTATCTTATAATCTATTACAGTGTACAAAACAATTGTTTTAGCAACAAGATGAACAGTCAAACAATATTACCGTATAGGCCTATTATTAACACTGAAGTCTTACAGCTTCATTTTACAGTAAATACTGTCGATAGGCACACATAATTCATGTGGTTATGTCATGAATTATTCCTTTTTTTAAATTCAGCGTTTATTCTTCATCTTATAAGTTATGATAATCTGTGACAATAATAATAAAGCTCTGATATTATTTGGGTGTTTTGTAGAATTTACAACATTGTTCTCTTTTATGAAATGTATAATCATATGAAATTGGCGTGGTTCTGTCATAAATTGTTCTTTTTTAATTTAGTTTTTTTTTCTTCATTTTAAATGATCATCATCTGTAACAATAATCAAGCTCATGTTTAATTTGGGTGTTTTGTATTATTTACAACCTTCTCTGTAACTTACGAAACAAGGAATCAAATAGGCTGTTAATTATGAATTTAGGGTTAGGGTTCTGTCATAAATTGTTATTTTTAACTTGGCTTTTATCCTTTTATCCAATAAAGAAACAACAAACAAGTAAATTTTTTTTGCACTTTTTATCCACATGCAGATCTTTTCACCTTAATTTGCATTTTAATCTGTAATGATTCTATAATACCATGCAGTTTTCTGTTTATTCCTTTATTCTTGTTTTTAATAAGTTGCAAAGATATATAAATAATATAAACAAACAAATCATTTCTGCTCTCTGCACATTTGAATGTGTCAAACTCACTCCCGACAGGACCCGCCCACTCAGGCTAGTAGAACTGACTGACATGTAAACTGGCCAACCATCGATGATAAGTTATATTCGATTCAGCCAATGAGATTAGATCTTTTGGATTAAATTATCTCGATGTGGAGTTCGTTGGCGTTTACTACTTGCCTAGATCAATTCATTTGAAAATTGAAATTGACATTTCGAAATTCTTCAAGAAAAAAGAAGTAAAACACCCTCGGCGATCACAAGATGCAGCTGCTTCAGGTAGGCTATTTTAGGGTACTATTTTTCATAATTTAATTTGCGTCTGATTTGCATTTTTGAGCATCTAACGGCTGCTCCGCGTGTGGTTTAGTTAGCATGATCCGTGACAGACTTAACTGACCTATTCATAGTTACTTCGTTCCTGAATGAATCAGACTTTTTGAACGAATCGATTGAATAAATGACTCACTGATTAAGATATTTGCTTTGCCTACAATGCTGGGTAGATTACTTACAAATTGTAATTGGTTACTGATTCAAAATTACATTACAAAAATAGTAACGTAATACAATACACATTTAAGGTACTTTTTGATTACTTTTAGATTACTTTTCAGATTACATACATGTAATCACTTACTACCCAGCACTGTTTGCCGACACCTACTGGCTGTTTTAGTTTCATGTTTATAAGTATTCTATTTTTCTGTCATTTCATATTCTACATTCCAAATTGTATATTTAAAACATTAATCTCGTAACATTATTTATGCAATTGTAATTGCTGTGTATATGCACATAAGTGTAGACAAAAAGGTGTGATAGAGTCACAACAGCAACAGAATAGAATATGAATGAGAAATGGACTGATTTTCAATGGATATAGCGGTGCATGTGTTGAACTTTACCTGTTTTGCTGTAACTTTTGGAATTGTAAATCTAATATCTTGGAATTAAGGATGCCTGATATATCGGCCACCATATTGGCATCGGCCGATATGCTTATTTTTAACGTTATCGTTATCAGCCAAAATGTTCATATCGCTGCATCCCTACTTGGAATTTCTGGTATTCTCACTTTGTGGTCATGCCTTTTTTGTTGATGAATATGATAATCTTTAGACAGCTTGGTGTCATGACTCTATTGTAGATTTTAATGAGTTTCAATGTTCATTGAGTTTCATTACGTTATAATGTCAGTGAGCATTATGAAGGATGATTGTGGATGAAAGTTTTCAGTTTTACTCAGTGTAACATTGTGACATTTTAAGCACCAGTGAAAAATTTACCTTTAAAATTACCTCTTTTAAAAAACAAAGACACAATTTTTAAACATATTTTAAGGTGTATCCCGTGCATTTTGACACATACATGTATGTCTCTGCGAGATCCACCGACCTGCAAAAATATTTCAGATGAATTTATACATGTTTTTCCATGTATGTGTAATTCAACCGAGCTCCTTAAAACCACACTTAAAATGACGTACAGGATTTTGTCAATTGATCATATTTATTTGAATGTACAACAGGATACATATGCAAAAAAAACTGTATGAACATCATATATTTTATTACTTGGTTAAGCTACATTTTAAGGTTCCAACAGTAAGAAATAAACGGCATCTTAGAAGAACAGAAACATTAATGTGACGCTAATGCCCTTCCTCACTGACCTGACTGAATCATATTTGTTCATCATTTGTTTGTTTCTCAAGTAACGTTTCTCATGTCCAGACATCACTAACTCGCACATAAACATAAATGCTTTGTGAAAAACACAATACGTCATCAATCTCTGGATCTATAGGTTCATTCTGCAAAAGTGTAAATTCATCGTCTTTGAATCAGTAACATTGTTGTGATGTTCTTCTAGTGGTCACCTGTGAGATGACCGTTTTCTAAGACATCATGTGAGTGAAATTTTAGCAGAGATTCTGCTACAGTCATCATCATCTTCCTCACTGGCATTTCAGGTCCATTGTGCTTGATTTCTGCGGTCAGGGTTTCTGAGCGAGCAGCGTGCTGAGTTTGATCTTGCCGTCCATAGACGCAGTGAGGCACGTGCCGCAGTCCATCGCTGAGCACCAATCAACCGTCACGACGGGCGCTTTATGACCGCCGAGAGACAAGACGCTTTCAAGACCCGTGTATGCCTTGCTTAACTAGACAAGAGGAGAGAAGATATTAGGTTAGACTCATAACAGGGTTATTATCATTAACTAAAGGGGAACGTAAACTTTTTCCATGTTTAAGTGCTATAATCAATATTTTGGAAAAAATATTAGACCATTCACAGCATGTTTGAACAATGTAAGGCTGAACACCGTTACTGACAATCCTCATTTTGGCTGCGTGAGATTCTCCAGCTTTGTTGTTGTTGAGCTGTTAAAGCTCCACCCTCTTCTGGAAAGCGGAGCTCATTTGCATTTAAAGGGACACACACAAAAACGTTGTGTTTTTGCTCACACCCAAATAGGGACAAATTTGATAAGCTATAATAAATGATCTGTGGGGTATTTTGAGCTGAAACTTCAGAGACACATTCTGGAGACACCAGAGACTTATATTACATCTTGTGAAAGGGGCATAATAGGTCCCCAAAACCATAAATAAACATTTGACCTAAAATAACTAAACTTGAACACTTGAACTAAAATAAATGTTCACTGAAATAAAATTTAAAAAAGACTTAGTTGCTAAGACAGCATTTCTCATTTTTGTTTAAAGTTGAAGTGTTAAAATAACTACAACAAAAACTTAAAGATTTTAAAAACAAAAACAATGATAACAGAAATGGCAAAAAAAATATACTGGTAACAAAATAGAGAACTGAAACAAACTCGTCTGTAAGAATGTGTGTTTACCCGGTAGATATTTCCTCCATTACTGGCGCAGGTGAGAACATGTTGGCCCTCAGAGTCGAAAGCGAAGAGACGACCGCGTGGAACCTGAACCTGTTTATATCCACTGTAGCCCGACAGGACAAACGGCCCCACGGCATCCTGGGATAGCGAGTACTCCAACTGTTTCACGCCACAGCGGTGGATATTCCACTGAACAAACTGACAACAAACAAAATGATGTTTAAATACAACAATGTCAGATGAACGAGCAATTTTTAATTAGTGTCAATAATAGAAATGAATGAACTGTTGAATCAGAACTTTGAACTGATTCACTGAAATGAATCAAACTCTAAAAGTGTGGTCACACTTATAATTGTTTGTTGAATTTTTCCTTTCCTTTTTTCCGTTTCCCTGAAAATAACTCCACACCTTAGAATGTCCGTCAACCAATCAGATTCAAGCATTCAACAGCCCCGGAGCATAATAGCTTTTTATCAACTCACAAACCACCGTTTGGAAAACCCTGCATTAAAACATCAGTGCGTGTGTCTCAAAGTCATTATTAGTGTTTATGACATTCATCAGCGATTGCAGAACAGATGAGAATAAACTCAGAAGGAGATTCCCATCACCTTCCCATCCTCTCCGATACTGAAGACCGTGTTCTCATCGTAGCTGAACTCCACGCTGTACACTTCACCGTCGTGAGCCTTCCAGCTCAACGCGCTCTCATAGCGCTGCATGTCTGCGGAGAAATGCAGCAGAAAGAAACATTTCAGCATTCAAATTAAATGAGCCACTTGGTGTCAGGATGCAGGCTAGGAAAGAAGATGATGAGTAGAAGAAGAGGTGGATCTAATGCAGCCTAAATGTTTAGGGCAAAAACTTAACAGCTTCACACAAAAAGACAATACCGGACAGTAAGTGGAACAAAACTGAGGACTTAAATACAGAGGAGATAACCAACTGAACAACAAACAGGTGCACAAAGCAATCAGAACTATGACAACAAACTAGGACATATTTACTATCGTAACCTTCATACCGAACAGTCGTATCATCCCGTCCGCCGCTCCGGTCACCAGCAGGTTTCCGTTGTGGTTAAACGCCGTGCAGTTTATGGCGACCGGGCCCGGCTCCAGCGAAAACTGCAGCTGAACGCAATAACAACAACATCATTAAAACCAGTGTGCAGTTGTTGCATTTCTGTGTTAGTGACGTTTGGCTTCAGTACCTGCTGTCTGACCGTTTTGGTGTCCCACAACAGCAGATGTCCGGATGCGGGACCGGATCCTCGTGCGTCGCTCTCCGCCACGACACCAGACTGAGCAGCCTGAGCCGCGGCGGAGCAAACGAACGAGGTTCCGCTGGGACTGCAGGCCAGCGACAGGATCCTGAACACACGAATGTACTGCGTAAATACCGCGTACTACTTTATAAAAATAGTATGTGAAAGAGTATGCAACAATAGCTTGCATGTAGAAACTGAGATTTAAATCCTGGTGCATTATGGGTAATCTGTAGGGCTGGGTTGAAAATATCGATTTCTCAATTTTAATTGATTCTCATTCTGATATCGATTCTTAAATCCCAAGATTCAATCTTTTAGTCTCTGCTGTTTTCAGCTGATGCATGAAGAAAACTACACTAAAAATTATTTGTAGCTCCTAAATCGCAATATAAATAAATCTTTGTGCTTTGATACTTTTGATATGTAACAAAGTCTTAGCTTTCAAATTCTGTCAATATTATAATAAAAATCAAAGAATAAATTTAGTTTCGACGCTGTCTCAGTTCAAGCGGCATGTGAATTGATCATCTCTTCTGCTTTACTACTAGTTACAGCACCAAATAAACATGAATGAACATCAGAAGGAATGTTGAAAGAAACAGAACAACTTACTGAAATGAATCATGTCTCATGATCAATCAGTGTTTCAATCCCGGAAAGACGTCAATAAAACAACATGTCGTGTAACATCACATTTACCACAGGAAAGCCATTCAATGACAGAAAAATAACTCTCGAGAGCAGCATTTTGATAAATATATGCACTGTATTACATATTCATTATATTTTTACTTCAATATTTAATGTATGTTTGAATAAATCCATCAGGTTTTTATGACAGCCACCATTTAAATGTTTCAAAAAACGAAACATAAGTTATTATTAAAACGTTATTTGCAATAAATGTTTGTATACAAATCAGTTGTTAATTTTAACTTTTAGTAATGTACTGACAGGGTTCCCAAAACAGTTTACAGCATTAGTTGAGAGAGATTTTTTTTATTTTATGCCCAGTCCTAGTGATCTGAAGACTCACCGTGGGTGGACGGTGTCTATCGTCATCTCGTACAGGCTTTTCTTGGCGTCCGTGTCGTAAAGTCTCACCGTGCCGACACCGCTACCGAGCAACAGCTGCAAGAGTAAAAACACCACATAAACCAATAAAACCAACCAAATACTGTTTTTAGCAACATTTACAGCTTAAAAATGCAAGCAATGTTAATGTATATGCCATCTGAATCTATTTATCTGGGTATATTCATGAACAGCGCTGCGATTTACCAGTCTGTCAGGTTTGGCCGCCCATTCCAGAGAGAGCAGCGGAGACTTGGACATGATAGTGGCTTTGGTTTGCATGATGGGATTGAAGCCCCAAACCTTCACCACCCCATCTACATCCAGACTGGCCACTTTTCTGCCCGAGCAGTCCACCCTAAAAACACAAACACACAACCCATGATGCCAATAAACGCTCATATGACGAAACTAAAAAAAACTCATTAACATGTGACCACAAACATTTGCATATCAACACCAATTTAGTGTTCCGACACTGAACGCACATATTAGCCAATCACAATAGACCTCATTAACATACAGAAATCCTATTTATTTATGCTCAAACAGCAACATTAAACACACTATAGAAAGATGAACATGTATAAAAGCATCACAGGTTCTCTTTAATGTAGACTGTCCACACTCACCTGCAGTGCATGATGGATGAGTGATGTTCTCCATACTCTTCCTGACTCAGCTTAATAAAGGGCTGCTCCACTCCTGCTCCGCCCACTTCACAGACTCGCGTCTGATTGGTGGAGTCCATTTGCTCAGGAAGAGCTTCAGTTTGAGAATCTGGATCCGAATCTGTTTTTTTCTCTGAACTCTGTGGAAATCAAAAATACACATGGAGAAACATGATTATGCATAGGAACATTCTAGACAGATCTTATATCCAAATTAAAATAATAGCACTCCCAACATTAGTTAACATGAACTATGAAAAATTCTTCCAAAGCATTTATTAATCTTGGTTAATGTTAAACTAATGTTAACAAATGGATTGTAAAGTGTTACCAGAAATCTGAACACTGGATAAAGTCAGGTTTCATATAGAGTTAAAGGTTTTTACAGAGAGGATTTTGGATTTCTCTTTTTATCACTCTATAAATCAGGAAAAAAAAATATTTTCACCAAGTAATTATAACTAAAATGTTATAAAACTAAAGTTTGGTTTATGTAAAGCTGTTGAAGTGGAGATTTGTGTCTCGTGACCTTTAAAAATATGGATTGTAATTGAAATCTACAGACGCAAATAGATAAAGTGCAATAAAATAAAAAACTTAAATGTGTATTTTGGATGTTTTCTTTCCACTAGTCTAAAAGAAGACAAGTTATGGAAGCAAAATCTCAAAATTGAGCAGTACATGAAAAAACAATAGTTTTGCCTTAAAACAGAAAATATGTCAAATACACAGTCTTGAATCTTTGTCTTTTTTCTGAGTTTCAAATAGTTATAAAGTTAAAGTAGTGCTTCTTTTGGTTGGTCTGGCTCATGGAAATGTTAAAATCCCCATGGAGAAAATGAGTGGGAAAAATACATCCCGAACCAAATCCACTGAACAAGTGTTTGGCTACGGTTGCGCCAGTGTCACGTGAGGAGCAAAATGCAGAAAGAGAGAGAGAGAGAGACGGAAAGACAGAGAGGTCTTTGTTCGGCGCTGTTGGATATTTTCTCGGACCTGCGCTGGGAGTTTGGAGAGCAGCTCTTTTCTCTCTTTCTCGTGGTCATGCACTCTTCTGTGTCGGGAATGACCCGTGGCCGAATCCACCATCACCGTGGAAACGGTGGGCGTCTTCACGTCTTTCGCGACAGGCGGATCTTTTGCTTTCGTGTACTGGAAATCACAGACAGAAAAACCTTCAGATTAGCAGAAAAATGTTTAGAGAGAAACTAAACAAAAATGTAACAAAGTGAATAAATAAACATTAGATTAAAAAATACATCTAGCTCCAATCTTCATTAACAGAAACAGGTTTTCCTTCATCTAAATGTGGATGTACCACGGTTATTATCGTTAACTAAAACTGAAAGCATAAGAAAACATTTTCGTTACTTGAAATAAAATGTTAATATAAATAAAATATAAAAAACTTATTTTATTTTAGCTAGTTGCCAAAGCAACATTTGTAACACTTATACAAGAAGGTCACAATAGTTAATGCATGTTACAATATTTATTAATATTTAAGATTAGTTAATAAAAATACAGCTGTTTATTTCTGTATATAGCTGTCTTATAATTTTAATTATGTATTAGTAAATGTTGAATTTAATATTAACTAAGAATGATCAATTCTTTAGAAGTATTTTCATGTTAACAAATGGAAACTTATTTTAAAGTGTTACCAACTTACTAAAATAACTAAAACTGAAATAAAAATGAATAAAAACTATAGACACACGTAACAATAACTAATAAAATGACAAAAACACACAACAAATCACTAAAATAAAAACAAAATATTTACAAGCACCTCAAAGGTAACCTATTATGTCCTTGTTTAAAGTCTTGATGTTGTTTTTGAGCTCTACTAGATTGAATGTTGATTATTTTCCTCATATTCTCCATTGTTCAGCTTCTCTCTTCCCAGTCTGTCAGTAACGCTCTGTTTAGTTCCTGTCTCTATGAAGCCCCTCCTTCTGAAAAGCACAATGTGCTCTGATTGGTCGGCTGGAGCAGTGTGTTGTGGTTGTGAACTAACTCAACCAGGCCCCGCCCCTTTATTCTGCGTATGAATTATTTAAATGAGGAATATTGTGAAGAAAACTCAAGACTACAATGGAGGCGTTTCAGAAACACTGACGCTGTTATAGAGAAGAAATAAGTCTTTGTGACTTTTTAAATAACACTGGATGTACCTGTGTGACAGCGGCGTCCTTCCGGCCCAGCGAGGCCTGTGTGGGCGAGGACTGCGGCGCCGGGGCCGTTTTCCCAGGTGCCCGTCTGCCCTGAGGGAGTAAGGTGTAGAAGAAGTTTCGGGACGGTGTGGTCATGTTCACGTTCCTCTGACTGTACACCAGATCTCTGAGAAAACAGATGAAACATCGCTCACGTTTCTGAAAAAACACCCACACGCTCCACACACTACCTGATTTTCCCGCTCACTTCCCTTCCTCCGGTTTTCCATTTTCCAGTTTGAATGCTTTTATTCTCCAGCCAACTAAGTTTTACTTCAAAACAAAGAGGCTTTTTGTCAAGAATCGTTGTTTTAAATGACTTTATCTTCACAAAGAGCTTCCAAAAACAGGAACAGAAACCTGATATTTGTGCAGATAGATTCTGTGTGTTTCAAATCTATGCTGGAATATCAAAAAGTTTTGATTTCATATTCGTTGACATGATTTTTCCTAAATCAAACCCTGTTTCACAGTGATGTACAGAAATGATCACAGACACAAATCAAGACTATAGTGAGGAAGTTACATTTCAAGTGAATGTTTATTCACTGATCAAACGCTCGTCAGTCTCATTTTCAGTTCATACTTGTAAACATCTATATAATGTGAAATGGTTGGATAAAAACAAATGGATGATTGCAGTCCTACAGTCTCCTCACAGCTCAGTGTCGCCGAGTCGGTCCATGTGCTGGACGTACGGCGGGAGTTTGTGATGCACCATCTCCTCTTCTTTCTTTGGTCGTGATTCTCCTTGAAGGGCAAATAACTGGAACGAACGGAGATATTCGATTAAACACAGATGCATCTGAACAAAATCACCACCCTTCTATGGGGTTAATTTACCGCCAAAAGTAACGCGTCACGCGTGACCTTTCAAACATGATTACGTAATGCGTAGAGCATCACAGAGCAGTGCAAGATGAGCATTTGTGGTTAAAGTATATAAATGTTTATTTTTTTGAGAAAATGGCTGATGGTTTCTCTAGATAAGACTCTTATTCCTCGTCTGGGATCATGTAGAGCTCTTTGAAGCTGCACTGAAACTGACATTTGGACCTTCAACCCGTTGAACCCCAGTGAAGTCCACTATATGGAGAAAAATCCTGGAATGTTTTCCTCAAAAACCTTCATTTCTTTTCCACTGAAGAAAGAAAGACATGAACATCTTGGATGACATGGGGGTGAGTTTCAGGACATTTTAATTCTGAAGTGAACTAATCCTTTATCTCTACTTTTTTGGGATTTTTGGGATTGTATCTCATGTTGCATATTTGATTTCCCACAACTTGTGTGTTTTTCAGGGTGAGTCGGAGTGAACTGCGGCGCTAATAGAGTTTCATGAACGCACAGAAGATCAACAGCCAAGGTCAGGATTTTCATTAAATAATACATTAAATTTTGTTGTTTTTCACCAAACCCCATCATAAACCCTCAGAACACATATACAACACCTCACATGGGATCATTCTGTGATACTTTTGCATCCTTTTTTAAAAGCTTGATGCTGGTCGCTATTCACTGCCATTATATGGACGAGCGCAAGCAGGACACTTTTTAAAAAAATTTCTTTTGTGGTCCATAAAAGAAAGAAGGGCAAATGGCATTAGAACAACTCCAAGGTGATAAAAAAAAGGACTATTTTAATTTTAGGATGAACTATCCCTTTAAATTCTCCTCTTTGATTGATTGGATAGAGGAGCTGTCAATCTAGAACTAGTGGACCAATGGTGATGCTTAACACCACACTCATTTACATAAAATTTGAATGAAGACAACATTTAAAGAAGCTAGTGCAGAACGTGAGCAAAAGGTAAAACAGCATAAGTGTACACAAAAAGTTTTTACATTTTTGCAAAATCTGCTGATACTTTTGGCGGAAAACTAATCCCATACCCTTTTGTTTCAAGTGCATCACTGCACATGTTTGAGTTGAACAATGTACTTTGTATGTAGAGCAGTTTTTAGCACTGAAGTTGCATCAGGCATTACTGACAACCTCAAGTAGTAAAAAGTGAAGATCTCACCATCTGTCTGAACTGCTCGTTCTCCTCCTGAAGACTCGTGTTTTTCTGTACTTCACTGTCAAAGTTCAAGAGCGCGGGCAGAGGTGAAGCTGTTAAGGAGCACTATCAGCTTAATCACATTATATCAGGAATATACATTCAAAATCTGTACAAACTGAATGTCATTTCTAAGCATCAAAGCCACATTAAGGCTGTTTAAACAGCTGAAGGACTATGATAATTCCCCCCATCCCATAATATGCCGACGTTACAGTGACCGCATTGGTTGCCGAGCAACAGCAGTGTTTGGATATGCATGCACTGGAAGAGAACGCTGAGGAAGTTGTGCAGAGACACCAGGAAGGTGTCGGCCCACTGGCGGGAGAAGTACGGAGAAAAGGTGGGATTCTGTTCCGGTGCGGGAATGAACGGCAGAGCAAACCAATCCCGCCACTCCGGCTGACCCTGCAGCTCCAGCGCCTGCTTCTGGAAAAACTCATGCGTCTTCTCTGGTTTGTTCGACTGAGAATAAAAGAGACACAATGAGTGTCCCTCCATAAACTACACTTACCAAAAGAGTGACAGACAGACACCGAACCACACACTTTTTATTATTAATTATTAACATTATTATTATATATTCATTTATTATAATTCATATTAAGTATATATTCATATATTAATGAATATTATTATTTATATTAAGTATATATTATTATATTCATTAATTTTTAAATTATTGATCAGTACAAATTCATCAAATTTTGTACTACCTTGAAATAATATAGCTTTTTAATTATTTTAATTATTTTATTATTAATGTTATTATTTATTTAATTTGATATTAATTATATTAAGTACATATTTATTTACGTAATAGTATTTTATTGTTATTATTTAACATTATTTTTAAATTATTATTTATATTAAGTATATATTAATGAATATTATACATTAATATTTTTAATTATTGATTAGTACAAATTCATAATCAGCATAAATTAAATTTTGTACTACCTTGAAATAATATAGCTTTAATTATTTTTATTATTTTATTATTAATGCATTTTTATTGTTATTTAACTATATTGTCTTTATTATTATTTATATTAAGTATATATTTATATACTAATGATATTTTTAATGATTAGCATAAATTAAATTTAGTATTACCTTGAAATAATATAGATCATTTTATAAGGTAATTATTTGTATTATTATTATTGAGTATATATTTAATTAACATTTTTATTGTTATTATTTAACATTATTATTATTATTATTTACTATTATTTATATTAAGTATATATTAATGAATATTATATTCATTAAAATATCAATATTTTTAATTAATGATTAGTACAAATTCATTATCAGCATAAATTAATTTTTATGGTACATTGAAATACTATAGTTTTTTAATTATTTTTATAATTTTATTAATGCATTTTTATTGTTATTTAATATTATTGTCTTTATTATTTTATTAAGTATATATATATATATATTGTTTTTTTTTTTAATGATTAACATAATTTAAATTTAGTATTACCTTGAAATAATATAACTCATTTTATTAGGTAATTATTTGTATTATTATTTAATTTACTATTAAGTACATATTTAATTAATAACATTTTTATTGTTATCATTTAACATTATTATTATTTACTGTTATTTATATATTTAAATACTAATGAATATTATATTCATTGTTATATCAATGATTTTAATTACTGATCAGTATAAATCAATTAGCATAAATTAAATTTAATACTCCCTTAAAGCTTATTTTTGCATAACAGTAACAAAATTAGAGGAGTAAATTTGTGGAATTGTCATGAAAATGGCAAAACAATGCAAAAAAAAAAAAAAAATGCAATGCTCCAAAATAGGCTTAATTTTCTTTCATGAAAAATACATTTGATAATTTAGCTCTTTTGCTTTGGGGCTGAAGTGTGTTGTGGTGTACCTGAACGCTGTGTATGACGTAGAAGCGGTAGAGGCTGGTCCTCAGTTTGCTGACGGTGGGTCTGTAGACGTCCTCCAGTCTGGAGAAGAGCCTGCGGTCCAGATATGCCCAGTACTCCTTCAGACCCGTCAGGTCATAGTTCTGAATCAGCTGCTGAAGCTGATCGATTATTTTATCAACCTGTAATACACATCAACAAACAACATTTACAGTATCTGTAACACATCATATGATGCTTAACAGCTCAAAAATGTACATTTGATTCATGCATGTTCATGTATACTCATATTTGAATGCACTTGACCTTATATAACCATATATAATGTTTATCAACAGCCTGTTAAAGATATTATATTGTCCTGTTATTATACTGTCCTACATACAACACTTCTTCATATCAGGTTAATGCATAAGCCAGCATGCACGAGGAAGTGAACACACACACACACACACACACACACTGACTCTGAAGCCTTTCTCCTTGTCTGCTTTGATCTCGGAGTCCAGATGCTTCAGTGAGCTGGTGAAACCTCGATAGAGCAGATACTCTCGCACCAGATCATCTGTTCTCTCCACCGCTGCGGCCATCTCACATAATAGCCTATTCCTAATGCATATAATACATAAACATAAAGACGCCATTTTACAAACACAGATAATGCATATAATACATAAACATAAAGACGCCATTTTACATGCATGCTTATTTTGCATCGGAAAAATGTTTCAAAATAATGTTGATTCATAATAAATGAGTGCATATCAAAGTTGATCGTGTTATAGTTTCACTCAAATGGGTGATCTGAGACAAAGATCTGTTTAATTAATCTGTAGATATGATGCAGTCATTTATAAATAGATACATAAATGAATAAAGTAGAAACAGCGATGAAGACAAACGAAGCTTTTACCTGATTAATATACGAGTTTCTTCCTGTTTTCAGCTTCTGCTCCTCATGTGATTGTAAGTATCACGTGATAGACCCCAACGTCATCGGATGACGTCAGCTGACAGGCGCGCGCCCTCACCGCCAGAGGGCGCGCTCACACTGCCATCACGTGCAGTAGATAACAAAACAAAATTTTTCACCACTGTCCACACACCTGGAGGTGTTTAACCAAACACAGATGCGTTGATTTTATGAGGCTGATTTTCATGGTGCTCATTATACTGTCATGGTTGAATAATCAAACACAACTCCAGTGTAAGTGATGGGAAGAGGAGGTGCAGTGACACAGGCTATATATTAATTTAATTTGGAGAATCTGGTTTCTTGTTGGCTGTGCAATAAGATTATTCTGATGAAAATGCTCATGGACAGTTATCACTGGTAACACTTAACAGTAGTTAATGCATTAACTAACATTTACACTCTTAAATATAAAGGTTCTTTATTGGCGTCTGTGGCTCCATGAAGAACATTTAACATCCATTGAACCTTTCCATTGCACAAAAGACTCTTTATAGTAGAAAAACATTCTTTAGATTATTAACCATTTCATGAATGAATAACTTGATGTGAATTCTGACAACCCCTATGTTTTTTTTATTACTCTTAGCGCATGAAAAACAAGATTTGAACTTTTATATATATATATATATATATATATATATATTTTTTTTTTTTTTTTTTCAAAGAGATTTTCAGATGTCCACTTGAGTGGACAGTATGTGTTTTTGGTTTTAACTGAAGAGATGTATTAAACATAATACAGTAATAACACAGTAATACTGTGTATTTGACAAACCAATGAATAAAATAATATAAAATCTTGTGAAAACTATAAAATATATACAAAAAATATAATACAGCTTAAATTATTGCAAACACAATTGAGTTTGTTCCTGTTTGAACTTCAAGTTGAATGTTGCATGTCTTTGATAACAGATGTGAGGATGTGATTTCATTAAAGATCTGGTGATGGTGCAACTCTGTGGAAACCCAAGTGGACATTTCTACCATAGCTCTCCTCTCTGAGAAAACCTCTGACTGAAATCTACATTGATCTATTGAAGTTTTCAGACTGTGGGGGAAAAAAACAGCAATCAGGTGTTTACAATCTCATCTGAAATGAGCAATGTTGGGAGTAACACATTACAAGTAATGTGCATTACGTAATCGGATTACTTTTTTGATGTAACGAGTTAAGTAACCCATTACAAATAATTTGCATTACTTATTTGGATTACTGTTTTGATGTAACAAGTAAAGTAACACATTACAAGTAACATGCTTTACGTAATTACATAATCTGATGACTTTTTTTTTTGATGTGACGAGTAAAGTACCGTATTACAAGTAATAAGCATTATACGTAATCAGATTACTTTTTTGATATTACGTAATCAAATTGCATTTGATGCAACAAGTAAAATAACGTATTACAAGTAACATGCATTATGTCATCGGATTACTGTTTTGATGTAAAGAGTAAAGTAACGTATTACAAGTAACGTGCATTACGTAATCAGATTACTTTTTGACATTACATAATCAGATTACTTTTTGATGTAATGAGTAACGCATTACAAGTAACATGCATTACATCATCGGATTACTGTTTTAATGTAACAAGTAAAGTAATGCATTACAAGTAACTTGCGTTACGTAATTATATAATCTGAATACTTTTTGATGTAACGAGTAAAGTAACGCATTAGAAGTAACGTGCATCACGTCATTGGATTACTGTTTTGATGCAACGAGTAAAGTAACGCATTACAAGTAACATGCATTACGTCATCGGATTACTGTTTTGATGTAACGAGTAATGCATTACAAGTAATGTGCATTACGTAATTACATAATCTGATTACTTTTTTTGATGTAACGAGTAAAGTAACCCATTACAAGTAACGTGCATTACGTAATCTGATTACTTTTTTGACATTACATAATCAGATTACTTTTTGATGTAACGAGTAACGCATTACAAGTAACATGCATTGCGTCATCGGATTACTGTTTTGATGTAACGAGTAAAGTAACGTATTTCAAATAATATGCATTACATAGTCAGATTACTTTTTTGATGTAAAGAGTAAAGTAACGCATTACAAGTAACATGCATTACGTCATTGGATTACTGTTTTGATGTAATGAGTAAAGTAATGCATTAAAAGGAACGTGCATTACGTAGTTACATAATCTAAATACTTTTTGATGTAGCGAGTAAAGTAACGTATTACAAATAACGTGCATTACATAATCAGATTACTGTTTTTGAAGTAACAAGTAAAGTAACGCATTGCAAGTAACGTGCATTACGTAATCAGATTATTTTTTAAACCACAAGTTACATTCTAATAACATAAATACATTTATTTACAAACAAAAAAGTTACTGCAAATGAAGTATTTTCAAGATCAACAGTCACAGTAATAGTATGAATTGTATCTGAAATATACTTAGTGATGCATGATGTCCAATTTAGTGGATCAATGATTAATCAGAATTTCCTCCCAATCTAAAATCAATACTTGGGAAAACTTAACAATGATATGACTCCTTAGATGTTACTTGATGCTACAACATTTTTTTTTGGATCGATATTCTGGAGCAACTTGGCATTTCTTACTGGCTGTTGGCCATCTTAGTCCTCATACAACGGCTTGCCAACAGCATGCAGTTTTGACAATTTAAACCTGAAACCTGTTCATTTATGATGATTAATAAAATAGATGAATCTGCACTAGTGGCCTCAGACTTTTGGAACCCATTATATTTTTGTATATTACGTTACTCTTTTTGGTCACAAATATTCCAGCCAATTTCAATACAAACCCACCAACCTTTCCCTTCTACTTTTATTACTTCCATATTGAGTCTAATTGGCATCTGATAAACAATTAAAAGCTGTTGCCTCTCCACATTAGTGGTTCCCATGGAGACAGGAGTACTGATGCCATGTGAACACGTTTTAGATGTGCGGCTCTTCACTATATCTAGATAAGATCGTCTTCACATCATGGTGAATAAATGAACGGTCACGCTGCCCTGCGCTATGTGCACACAGGAAACCGGCGTATCCATGACAACAGGTGGCACAGGTTCCGGAACGGGTGTCTGAGTTTGACCTTACACTTCTCTTTAATTGATCTGAACACAGACCGTGTCTAGTTCTAGATGACGGGTTTGACAAAGTGAGGAGAGATGTCATGTTAATAGTGCCCAAAAGGGATTCATTTTGCAGTCAAAAAGTGTTTGTTGGAATCTTCCGGAATCATAGATTTTCCAGATATCTGTGTGAAGTTGTGCAGTTATGCAATCATTGGAAAGCCGGGCTTATTTTTCCGATGTGATGCATTTATTTTGGTCTCAATTGGGTCGGCACGGTTGTCAAATTAGATTTGTAAATTGGACCCGCACAAAGAGTTCATTGTTGTTGTTGCACAAAGACAATCTAAGTGCAGGGAGGCCTTGTAAAGCCTTGTAATGAACCTGTTTCTTTAATACAGTCTCTTAAATTAACAAAGAATGAAAACGTCACCAAAGTCAGTGTCATGTTTGCTGTTTTTTTTTTTTTTTAATGTAATACAATTGGCAATTTATTGTTTACAGTCTAAATGTGATGGCTCAGCTTATGAATATTAATTACACTACTTGACGTTCCAGTAAGAAAAGTAAGCATCTGATTAATATTAATGAGCGAATGTCCAATGAACGCGCTGCAACCTGTTGTTGGCGTTCACGGAGATTCGGCGCTAGGACCCGGATCAGAGCGCGCCGCCGCGGGGCTGGAAACTGTTCGGCTGCTACATATCCATCCGAGAGCGCGCAGGAGCCTCATGCACACTCATTACACTTGAGGAGGTATGCTTTAGTATTTGAGCATTTAATTAAACAGATTCCCTTTCGAATGAGGCGCGGTTAGAGCGGAATAAGCGGCGGTGGGGTTTGATGAGGATGAGGATGAAGAGCGCGAGACACCTGTGATTACATTCAGCAGCATCAGTCACTGAGATGTGAGTAAATCACCAGTGTAAACTCGTCTCATGGTTATGAATTTCATGTCTGATGCTGTGAATCCGAGAGGTCGGTGTCGTGGTCGTGTGTATGTCAGTGTGTGTGTGTGTGGCGGAAGCCTGAGTCACCAGATACACACACGAACACACACTGCGCAGTACCACAACTTGATCACAACAATGAGTGATGTTTCCATCTTATAAGTCTATATCATGTCAGATACTGCTTGATTTCACTGACAGAAGTTATCATGGTGCTTTAATGGTTTTAGAACGGTACTACCATGTTTTTTGAGCATGTACCATGGTATTACCATGTTTTTTTTTCCGGACATTCACAATAATAGTATCCCATAATCATTTCTGTTACTTCTCGATTTCATTTACAAAAAAGTACTAAAATTGTGGGGTTTTTTTTCTTTCTTGTTTAAAAAAAGGATATACAGTACCATGGTAGAACTATTGCATTCACTGAATGTATGATACCTGTATTTCACCATGGTAATACAATCTGGAGGCTTCGCTGTACTATGGTTTCATGACAATATGTTTTTGTAAGGTTTTATGTCGTTTCCAGGGTTTCGCTCAAAAAGTAGATCTGAGTTGGCAACTGATAGTTTGTAGGTTTGAACCTCAGAAGGATTGATTTATCAACCATTGATCAATCACCTTTAATCTGTGTCTAAATACACTATCGATTAAAAAAGTCATATAAATGGCTAATTAGTAAATTAGAGAGTGTTTGCATGAGTAAAAGTTTTTGCCACAGTGCTAGGATGTGGTGGCTGGTTGCCAGGGTGTTGCTAGGTGGATGCTTTTGAATGTGTTTTTTTTTTGCATGTTGCTACACAGTTGCTAACTGGTCCAAGTTGGCATGAAATGAAAATTCACCCTATCCATTTTCTAAAAGCATATTGTGTATATTATTTTGAACAGTTAAAGGCACAGTATGTAAGATTTTCAGTAGCCCCTCACTGCAGAACACAGATCCAGGGGGTGGAGATGGGTAGGTTTAGGGATATGTAAAGTGGATCTGGACCCACCCCCTGGATCTTGTGTTCTGCAGTGAGGACCATCGCAAGATTTTTGCAGTAAAATATCCAAAGACCACTAGGCCAGTGTCATATATTTTGTTCAGTTGAGAACTTACAATATTGTAAATGTTTATAACTATTTGTAAATTGTGAGAAAATCGTGATTTTAATCAAGGATACGGGACGTGTCTGGGAGTCGCCTGTCAATGGCGTCATATCTGCGTTATCCTCGATTTCCGGTTTTATTTTGTAGAAACCATGGAAACACCTTTAATATATTACATGTTTTATTAGACAAGGGAACAACTGTTTGGTTACATTTATTGACAGAAAACTAATTATTGTTATATAGCTCAACACGTTCAGTCTTATTGCTTAAATCTTTTTATTTTTTTTTTTGCCAGTACCATGCTTTACCATGCCTCAGAGAAAAACACTATTTTGTCATCTACTGTAGCCCTGCGCTGCTTCATTCTCCAGTAACATTAATAATCTCATCCATGAATATGATTTCTGCTCGAGTCCCGTCCTGATTCTTTTCCACTTTTCCACATCTCCGCGCTCAAACTCGGCCTCATCAAGCTGCGCCTTTGTTTAGAATAGGCGACCTCTAGTGGCGAAAATCTACATATTGTAGCTTTAATCTGTTTATAAGTTTAATTTATTTTTTCAACCTCATAATGTTTAATTAAAATGTCAGTGTATTCAGGACTTCTCCGGTCTTTTTGTCTGCTTAAACTCCGCCCCTGCCGTGCAAACTTGTATTCATTTGCATACATTTTCAATGCCACGCCCACATCTCAACATCCAGTCAGCAACTGATGCATAGAACCAAGTCCTGCCCTACATTTTTCTTTTTTGATAATCAAGATGTACGTCAATTTATTTTTACGAATTTTTATCTTATTTCTAAATGATGATCATTCGCCTGTGTCTGTTAAACCTTTGACAAAATGACAGCGGAACATTAAAATCTGCATTGGCACTGCCGCTTATCCAGAGAGAGCCGTTGTCATGAATATGTATGAAACATTTTTCAACCACACAGTATCGTTATTTCAGTGGTACAAAATATTCTTATTATCACAGAAGTACTTGGATAAAAGTTTATAGTATGGATATAAACACTGATGTCTACGGAAGTGATCACAATAGAGCAAATCACCTTTTGAAAGTAACTTGGCGCTTCAAATAACGATTGTATCAGGTACATCGTTACACCAGTAGGTGGCGACAAGTAACTTAAAAAATCTTGTTTTCATTGAAGCATTCATTCAAGAGATTTGTTCAAAAACACTGATTCATCCAGCAATGAAACAAGTGAAGTCTTTATGAGTGAGTCATTGAATCATTTGCATTCATAGATTCGCATAGATTAATTAAACATTATAATTGGCTGCAATTAACATTTTGTCAGAACCTCTAGTAAATTACGTTATTTTGTTTAGTTGTCTGTTCAGAATCATGGGAGAATCATGATTGTGATTGAAAAATTGTGATTCTCAATTTATCCAGAATCGTGCAGCTCTGTTTAATTCTGGATTTTTTTTTTTGTCCATTAATGTTTAATTGAGCATTTTACAGTATATTTCAGGACACTTGGATGTTGTTTCAGGTTAGTTTGCTCCGTGTCATTCCCCACACACAGTGCAGTGAGTCAAGCGGCGTGTGAAAATGTTCCAAACCAGAAAAATGTGATTTTTACAGAGAAGTTCCCATGTGTGATGCACACCACCTGAACAGAAAGAAGCTTGATGCTTGTATATTACTAACAAAACCTCTTATTGAGCATGTTGCACTGTTGTTATTGATCTTCTGAAGGGTGTATAATAGACACAACGCGAGTGTCAAATGCTTATTGATTTCAGTCACTTCAGAGCTGTGGAAATAGAGCACTGCAGTATAAAACCTCTGTAAAACAGATATTCGTCTGCACCGCTGCCTTCATGCTTAAACTCCGTTATTGATAAAATGATATAGCCAGCGATCATTCATAGAGAAGAAAAGAAATGAACATGGAGGAGGCTGAGGAGTCTAATTAGGAGCGTCATCTATCACTGATCCATTAGTGTTTTTTAAAATCTCATTAGAGAACTACTGATGAAAGTCTGAGTGATGTTTGACTGTGCAAAACTCACCACTCTCATACTGGGGGCAGTTGCTAGGGTGTTGCTATATGGTTACTATGGTTTCTGTTTGTTTTAAGGATGCTATTATGCAGTTGCTAGGATGTGTGTGGTTGTCAGGGTGTTGCTATACAGTTACTGGTTGTTTTTAGCGTGCTGTTATGCAAAGGGTGTTGTGGTTGTTTGACAGGGTGTTGCTATATTGTTACTATGGTTACTGTTTGTTTTTGCAAACAAACGGTAACCATAGTAACAATATAGCAGTTGCTAGGTTGTTATGTGTGGTTGCTAGGTTGTTAGGGTGTTGCTATACAGTTACTGGTTTTTAGCATGCTGTTATTGGTTCCCAGGGCATTGCTATATGTTTACTTTGTTTACTGGTTGTTTTTAGCATGCTGTTGTGCAAAGGGTGTTGTGTGGTTGTCAGGGTGTTGCTATACGGTTGCTGGTTGTTTTTAGCGTGCTCTTATGCAGTTGCTAGGATGTTGTGTGTGGTTGTTAGGGTGTTGCTACACAGTTACTGGTTGTTTTTAGTGTGCTGTTATTGGTTCCCAGGGCATTCCTATATTGTTTTTAGCATGCTGTTAAGTAAAGGGTGTTGTGGTTGGTTGCCAGTGAGTTGCTATATTGTTACTATGGTTACTGTTACTAGGGTGCCAGGGCATAGCTATGTGATTACTATGGGTACTGTTTGTTTTTAGCTTTCTATTATGCAGTTGTTAGGGTGTTGTGTGTGTGGTTGCCAGGGCATAGCTATATGGTTACTATGGGTACTGTTTGTTTTAGGGTGCTGTTAATGAGTTGCTAGGGTGTTATGTGTGGTTTTCAGGGTGTTGCTGTAGGATTGCTGGTTGTTTTTAGCCTGCGGTTACTATGGTTACTTGTTGTATTTATTGAGCTGTTATAATGTTACTATGTTTTTATGGCCAGTTTCCAGAGCATTGCTGTATGATTACTGTGATTACTGGTTGTTTTTGGCTTGTTGTTAAGCAGTTGCTAGGGTGTTTTGGCCGTTTTCCAGGTTGTTGCCATACAATTACTGTTACTCGTTGTTTTTAGTGTGCTGTTATTGGTTCCCAGGGCATTGCTAATTTGCTATATTGTTTTTAGCATGCTGTTAGGTAAAGGGTGTTGTGGTTGGTTGCTAGTGAGTTGCTATATTGTTACTATGGGTACTGTTTGTTTTTGGTGGTTTTGGTGGTTAAATGTCAAAAGCAGCAGACAGAGTACTGAGGATTTGGAAGCTGCTCTTGCCAGTCTCAGGGCTTTATTGGTTTTTGTTTTATTTATGAAGAATGTAGCCAAGTCGTCAGCTGGGGAGACAAAGAAGAGAGGAAGAGGTTTTGAAAAGCATGCGAGAGTCAGAAGAATTGTTAATTTTGTTGTGGTAGTATGTTGTTTTAGCAGTGGAGACATTTGCAGAGAAGGAAGAGAGGAGTGACTGATACAAACTAAGGTCAGTAGGAACTTTGCGCCACTTCCTATCTGCAGCACTGATGATTTAGAGAACTTTATAGATCAAATATTGCTTTTTAATACAAAAAATTGAGCATCTTTAAACCTGGTAAAAGTGTGAGGCGGGCAGTTAAAGAAAGAGAGAAGAAAGATACTCAATAAGAACTTGTGCATCTTCTCCCTCCTTTGCTGCCCAGCATGTCTCTTTGCTCGCTGGGTAATTATCTCAGGTCTGCCTGCTGCGCCCCACTGCAGGGGTCAGAGGTCACAGGGCTCACCAGCTGCTGAGGAAGAGCCGCCCGCTGGGCGCATTACCTGCACGCCAGGAACCCCAAACACCCTGGAGGCTCAGAATAGACACACTGATCTTGCGGGCCGTTGTTATGGCATAATGTGGGTGTAGAGAAAAAATCTAGTCATATTTAGATTAATTTACTAGATTTCTGATTCAACTTTTACTGCTGATTTTGTTGTCACTGATGTGATGAAACCTCTAACACCAAGTATTTAACGTTTAGTGTGTGCATCATCCTACAGCGGAGTTAAGGCTGCTCTGTGCCTGCTCAAAATTCAGTGTAAAGGCACAATGCAAGACTAAATTATGCTGGCTCTGACCCTCCTCAGTCCCTCATATCAAAGTGAACAGTTGTAATTGCAGTGCAAATGCATTTATTAATTCCCCTTCTGAGCAGTATTAAACAGTATGTGTGAACAATCCTAAATGCCACTTCAGAAGCGCTTCTGTGTCACCTTTGTAGTATAAATTTGGCAGCTTAAGTGATCAGGCTGAAAATCATCACGCAGACCCAGGGCTTGACAGTGTGAGCGTTTCACTCGCATTTGCAACTAAAAAGAGATGTGTGCAAACTGTAAAATGTATTTAGGAGCATGTGTGCGAATAAAAACCAAGCTCATCCAAACCAAGTTTGCCCCAAAACCATTGACGAAATTTCGAATAGGAAGCCATAAAATGACCGTGACAGTGCTGATTGGTTTACGTTTGATGGCAAAGTAAAGCAGTAATTGGCTTTACATTCTTGCTGTAATTGTTTTGCATGCTGCCAAGAACCTGAACTCGCTAATAGATGCTTTACAGCAACTGTAAAAGAGGGAAGGCCTCGGGGAGATGTTGTCTTTCACATCCTAACGCTCATAAACACACGCACCTCCGAGGACCTCGGCCATCTCTTATGTATTAATCTTCTGATTAATAATTCATGATGTTGCACTTATTAAAGTCCAACCTGTCAGTTTTATAATTTAAGTTATGTTAGCGTAATCATTTTAAATCATTTGTGATGGGTGATCGCACTGAAGTTTGGCGTCTCAGTGTCTGAAATATAGCGTCTGGGATTTTTCTTCTCCTTAAGGATGTGTGGACACGCGAGGGCTAATTGGGCAGCCTAAATAATTAATGCGGCTGAAGACGTTAAGAAATGCCAGAGAGCTTGTGAAGGAGCCGCAGTCTGTGTGGACTTGCGGTCTTTAATGGCCCTGCTCTTCTTTCTGTTGTGTGTGTGTGTGTCGGTTTGAAACAAGCCCAGATTCACAGTCTTCTGCTGAATGCGCAATTCTAGCTCGCTGCACCCCAATATTGCATACTTGTACTGCACACTGAACGCGTGCTTCATTCATGATGGGAAAATCCAGTCTGTAATTCCTTTTGAAAGCTCTCCATGCTTTTTGAGTATTGTGACTTAACCTGCCATAGAACTCTGTTGCATGCTGCTTTCATTTGCATGTGGGCATTTGCATCTGTCGGAATTCATTGCTTCAAAACATTTACTTTTAGGCTCATTGTGTAAACAAAATCAAGGGAGCATTGTCTCAAACACCTCTGACATAGCACAGGACTGTGGGTAATATTTGCATGCAAGGATGTACACAGTCATTATTTAGGCTAACTCTTTTCATAATGCATCTTTACAGAAATTCATACTGTAAATCACATTTATTCGGCTACTGTCCCTTTAAGACATGACGCACACACACAGATCCAAAATACTGTTACTTCCTGAACTGTTTATGAATGTGTTAATACTCACCAAGATGGGCATTGCGACATTATTTTTACATGTATTTGAGCATTAAAAGAGCTCACTTTGGCACTTGTATGTCTGAGGCGGCTTTATTATGTGCGTGCTCTTCGAATGTGAGTGCAAAATCTTTTGTGGTAACACTTTACAATAAGGTCTCATTTGTTAACTAACTAACATGAACTAATATTATCGTACCGTGAGATTTTTATATCGTTACATCCCTAGTGTCGGTTTGCGCCGGGACTTGCTGAAGAGATACTTACTAATCTGCGGTGGGCCATATCTGTGGTGATTGCGTGTTACAGTAGCACTGTCATATCTGGCTACCGAGAGCCTGTGTAACACTCTTGTACATTTATTTTTTTTCTTTTACCATTTTGGAAGCAGTAAAATTTACATATGTGCCTTCAACAACCAGATGCATTTACACTTGTCTAGTTTTGTCTGGATTGCATCTCGAACCACCTCCTGAAGTGGATTGGGTAACTGGATTTAAATCTGAGGTCACCAGGTGTAAACAGGCCCTTAGAAGAAAAGGGTTCTATATAGAATCAGGCGCTTCATATATAGAACCTTTTAGGGGTGCCACCATCAATTTTTAAATGTTATGAATTAAACAGCTCGCAAACATACTCTATAAGTAGAAAAATGTTAAATAACCTGTTAAACATGAATTAAGTAAGTATTATGCAATCATTTAAGACATTTCTCCTTGTGCAGAACCTTTCTGGCATGTTTAAAATTGAGTCAAGAACCCTAGAGTTCTGTAATAGAACCTTATTGAACATTTTTGGCATAAAGGGTTCTTTAAAATTGAGTCGAGAACCCTAGAGTTCTGAATGGAACCATATTGAAGCTTTTTTGGCATAAAGGGTTCTTTAAAATTGAGTCGAGAACCCTAGAGTTCTATATAGAACCACATTGAAGCTTTTTGGCATAAAGAGTTCTTTAAAATTGAGTCGAGAACCCTAGAGTTCTGAATGGAACCATATTGAAGCTTTTTTGGCATAAAGTGTTCTTTAAAATTGAGTCAAGAACCCTAGAGTTCTATATAGAACCACACTGAAGCTTTTTGGCATAAAGAGTTCTTTAAAATTGAGTCGAGAACCCTAGAGTTCTATATAGAACCACACTGAAGCTTTTTGGCATAAAGAGTTCTTTAAAATTGAGTCGAGAACCCTAGAGTTCTGTATAGAACCACATTGAACCGTTTTTCTAGGAGTGTGAAATTCTATTTTTACAAACTCCTTATAATTGCTAGTCAGTGTATTCAGATGCAGCTTGTCTTTCTAGAGCTCATCATGAATGTGTCTTTCAGGAAGTTTGTTTCGATGATAAGCTGTTTGCTGTTAATCAGCATTTCCTCTCTCAGTATGATACTATGCTTTGGTAAGTGTTATCGCAAATGTGGTTGAATTGCTGACATCATGACTCCACTTTTACATGCAACTACAAGTTCACATTGAGTAAGTCAGTCAAGCTCCAAAAGGACAAAAAATTAAGTGCGCTAAAATATCATAACAGTAGTGCAAATAACTCATATGCTGTGAGGAGCAGATCGGCATTTTTGCTCATTATTCAGTGAAAATCCTCTCATTTACGTTTGCGTTTGGGTTAAAAACATGAATATATCAATCCTTGTTTTTACAGTCAGTTTGAATATGACTTGTGAATGAGATTTGATAGAATGATTGGTGACGCTGCGTCTCGTGCTGCTTCTGTCTGTGCGAGTGAGAGACACGTCTCACTGAATGTATGGCTGAATACGTGTCGCCATAGCGATTGTTGTGATGTCATTGTGTTTAGCATAATGAGATGAAGGCATTCAGACAGGACACAATCAATGATTTAACAACCATAAACTCAAGGACCTTCAGGAGTCAAGGGATGAAGGCTTCGCTCCTCTTCAGAAAAACATCACCTTGAATACTAGATTTGTACATTTTTCAGATGAAGATGTAAGTACTGCTAGCCAATCAAAAACTGATGTTGAAGTGTGATTAATACTTAATGTTAGTTTGTTCACTAAGTTACAGTTAACTAAAACTTAAATCATAAAAAACTTAAAATTAAATAAAATGTTATATATAATCTAAAAATGTTTTTTTTTTTTTTTTTTTGCAGTGTTGTTTTAGTTTTACTTTTATTAATGTTTCATATTAATATTTTGAATTGCCTTTTTATTTTTAATGTTAATTTTTTTTGTTAAATATTGCAATTTAGGTTATTAGGTTTATTTATTTTTTCAGTTTTAAATTTAGTTAATTTAATTTATTTATTTATTTCCAGTTAAAAAATTTAGTGCTTCAACTTCAACTTATTTCTCTTTTTTTTTTTTTTTTTTTTTTTTTTTTTGCCAAAGTTTAGTTTAAGTTTTTCAACTAATATTTATATTTTATTTTATTTCAGCTTTATTTCAGTTAACAGAAATGTTTTTTTTTTTTTAATGGATTTAGTTTTAGTTAACTATAATAACCTGGATTTCATCTAGTTGCCAAGGCAATATTTCTAATTTTTATTTAGTTTAATGTGATGTACTAAAATAACTAAAAATAAAATAAAAAAACTATAGACATATTTAAAAAATAAATAAATAAAACTAATAAAAATGACAAACACACAACAAAATTACTAAAACTAACTATAATGAAAAACAGAAAATATAAAATTAAACACATTAAAATATTATTAGCTATACTAGTATTTCAGTGATACTAAAATAACACTATTAAATAAATAATAAACACTCGTCAGTACAGTAAAGCCGTGACTTGAGATGATTCCTGTGACATCATCATCATCACCCAGGAAACCGAACAGATCGGCGCCACTGTCCGACATGAGCAACTGCTGTTTCCTAAAGTAGAAGCTCATGCATTTTTTAATTTTAGAAATATTGCATCTCAGAAAGTCTGTTTGATTTATGAGCAGCAATATTTCATGCACGTACATTTTTCAGGCAACTGTGCCCTGAATTCAGACTCAGATTGGAGAGGTTTTTCTGTGTACAGTTGGCTGATACTGTAGATATGTCTTGATATTTTTCAGCCTTTGGCTGTAATTGATAAAGATCTCAACGGTTTTTCCAGTCAGAGGAAGTGTCTTTTTGACCAAATAGCTGTTATAGCTATTTATATTCAAAATCTTTAAAGCAAAAAGTAAAAGTTAGTTTCCCACATTGTTTTACATTAAAACAATACAACAGAGAATGTTTAATTATATTAAATCATTTATTATTTTATGCACCAATATAAAAATAAACAGCAATATTTACCTACATTATGACACTGTCTTTTCACAGTCAAGCACCAGAAATAAATAAATAAATATATGTATAAATTTGTCAAAATGTTTGGAATAATTAAGATTTTTTTTTAATGTTTTCTGCTCATCAAGGCTGCATTTATTTGATCAAAAATACAGTAAAAACAGTAATATTGTGAAATATTATTACAATTTAAAATTATGGTTTTCTATTTTAATATACTTTAAAAAATAATTTATTCCTGTGATCAAATCTGAATTTTCAGCATCATTACCTCAGTCTTCAGTGTCACATGATCCTTCAGAAATCATTCTAATATGCTGATAGTGTGTTTTGTCTTGCTCCAGACGTTGATTCGCTGTGATCGACATCTTGCAGAATCTTGTTTTGCCTGTATTTGTGAATTCTGGACTGAACACATGATCAGTGAACAGCACCATCAGTCTTTATATTTTAAGAGGATTCACACACATTAAGTTAATGGCTGTAAACAGGCTGCTGTGCTTCTTTCTCTCACAACACAAATCTCTGATGGAAAATAACATTCCTCAGATACCTTAAACCACTCTGTAATGCGGTCTGCGTGACTCTCCTGGCTGTTTTTGTCCTCCAGACGCCGTGGAGGTCATGTGAACCAGAGACCGGAGAACACGGTGCTCTGAATCACCGTCTGACGAGAGTTTCTCATGCGTCTGAGCGGACGAGAGGGGCATAGTTCAGTTTTAGGAATAGATCACTTCAAGAAATATCCTTCTAAACCCGAATGACTTTCGTTTGTGGAACAGAATGTCTGAGTTTCTGCTAATGAAATTTAAAAAAATTATAAAAAGCACCATAAAAGCAACTTAATTCATCCTATAAAGCACCATGTGACTTCAGAAGACTGAACAAATCTTTTTCGGAGCTAAACAGTGTCAATTAATATCCATTTTTGATGGTTTTACTTTTTCCTAAATTCTGTTTTATTTTTTATCCAAATTCTTTGTTTTACATTTAAATTTATCTGGATTCCATTTTAATAGTTTCATTAAATTTTAATAATCAAAAATGATTGAATTCATAAAACTTTAACAATTTAATTTTAGTGCACTATGAAATATTTTTATTTATTTTATAGACTTTTTTTATGATTCAAAACAAATTTATCAAAAATGGTGGTGATCAAATAAATGTAAACTTTAACAATTTAAATGTTTTTTTTTTTGGTAAACAAAGATCTGCACAACAGAGGTTTATGGTTAAAATTAAAACATGGATGAACAGTTGTAATACTGTGTGATTATTTCTTTAAAAAAGTTTTAAAAAAATATTAGTACTTTGAGAAGTACATTCTGTTGTACAATAATAATATATTTCTGTCATAATTTCTTAAAGTTAAACTGAACTTTTATTTTGGCGGGTTGTAGTGAATGCCTCGGTCCATGTTTTCCTGGTCCTGTTGTGCTCATGTATTCTTGCATGATTGTGGTTCTGGCGAATCCGCACAAATGCTCACAGTTATTAAGTTCACAGGACTGAAAATGCCCTCTGAGACTCCTACATCTCGTTACCCAGAATCCATCAGCTGTGGAGACAGGCCTGTGATGTGTATGTGGAGCACTGCATTAACACACGCCTCACTGCATTAACCTCCTTCACATGTCACTGGATCTACTGCACCAATCAGTTTGAGTCAATAAATCATGTTTTCAGCGACGTTTGTTTCTTTAAAGCGATAGTTCACCCAGAAATGATTAATCCATTATTATTTACTTGTTCCAAACCTGTATGGATTTCTTTCTTCTGTGAAAACGAAAAAGAAGATTTTTCTGTGCATACAATGAAAGTCAATGGGGTCCAAAACATGTGTTTGGGTGAACTATTCATTTAGTATGTTCATTAGGCTGGACGAGTTAAGCTATTGCAGTCTATTTCAAGTGTAAATCAACTATCAAATAGATTTAAGTCTGTTTTTCAATTGACCTCTTTCTAAAACTCATTTGCACTTATTTGTATGCACACTTGTGAGTGTTTAGCTGTATTTAGGGCCCAAAAATAGTTTCTGAACATAAGCTGAATCTGACCAAACCTCCATTTGGTGATGTTCTCAAATATATAAATAATTCATAAATAAAGTAAACAATGTTTTCAAGTTTAGTTTAATTCCTCCTCCCTATCCGCAGGACTCTTGTTGCACATTTGGGAACCGCGGTACGTTGACATCATCAGATGCTGGTTTACTTTCTTCATCTTTTAGTGTTATTGAAGTATTTGTACCTTTTAGATTTACCACACTTTCCACACACAAAACTGCTCTAGTAATTGTCTGCTGCAGATGCAAGAAATGCAGAGAATGTGATCTGTTTGTTATTTACAGTTGATCAGCAAGTAGAAATGCATTATACTGTAATGTGAATCACCAGGTGTCATGCAAAAATGCAAACCATGCATCGTCAACAGTGGTTCACTTTCATAAGCTAGTATGAATTGCATTCACACAGTTGTGAACTGAAGTTCACGCAAACTTCAATGACTTTTAAAGGATGTTTCTTGTATCACTTTTCACACATTGTTTTTAAGCAGCTTTACAAAAAATCATGATGTTAATGTTTATTATATCTTAATATCTTCATGCCTTATAGTCGCATTTAGCAGATTATAGTTGGGCAATAATATAGTTACATTTTGCAATGTTATAAACAATCAAGCAGATTTGAGATTTGCTATATATAGTATATATCATTTTATTTGAGTGTATACTGTATTTATGCAAAGAAACTTGGAAATCATATCACTTATATATCCAACTTTGAATATAGAGCTGGGCGATAATATAGTTTACATTTTGCATAGGGATGCACTGATATGAAAATTTTGGCCAATACCAATAACCGATAATTCTATATATTTGAAAGCCGATAACCGTTAAATTGGCCGATAAATCTAAATCCAAATTTTTATATAATTTGAGAGCCTGATTACAAAAAGTCTCACCATTAAAAGCCATGTCCCAATCACACAATTATAATGTTCTCATTATAATTTTATATGACACATGTTGCGCTTAACTGTGTGATTTCAATCATATTTCAAGCAATTCAAAACCATCATGGACAGTGCGCATCTGAAGTGTCTCATCTGAAAGAAATAATCCATTATTTATCGGCTTTAATATATCGGCCAAATTTTCTTATTGACCGATGACGATAACATTAAAAATAAACATATATCAGCCGATACCGATATGGTGTCCGATATATCGTGCATCCCTAATTTTGCAACAATATAAACAATCAAGTAGTTGAGATTTGCTGTTTCAGAAACGAGGAAGAGTTAGATCCAGGTGCAGCAGAAACGTTTATGTAAACAAACACAACAAAAGTATATCCACGGAAGTATATATACAGAATATTCCAAATACGGGCAAAAACAGAACGGAAACAAACGCACACGTAAAGGAAAACACCAGACAAAGAACATGGAAACAAATGGGGTTTACATGCACAAGATAACAAGGAACAGGTGAGAGTGATTAGTAGCTATGGATATAAATGAGGGTAACTATGGAAACAAACCAGGGACTATGTAAACAAGGCAAACACAGGAACCATGAGAACAGGAACTACTTATCAAAACATGAGTACATATGCTGCCTTCACGTGTTCTCCAAATTATCGTAAATATGAATTTCCTAGGTAAAAAATGCACATGAACGCTCTCCCATTTCAAAACTGCAGTGAGCTCGTAATCACGACTTTAGAAGTGGGAATTATCAAAGTTTGATATAATATATATCCAACTTTAAATATAGAGCTGTACGGTAATACAGTTTATGCAACGATATAAACAATCACGCAGCCGAGATTTGCCATATAGTTTATATAAGAAAGAAAATCTGCCGTGCATCAGGTGAAAAAACAGATTTGAATTCACATAAAAAACTCGGTTAGTTCATTTTATGATTAGCTGTATATAAAACCGAGATTTATATACAGGTTTATGGTGTGTCCTCATGAAGATAAATGTGTAGAGCAACACCAAAGTCATGGGAATGTGTGAGCTGATAAAATGTGTATCACTTTGGATAAAAACGTCTGACAAATGCATAAATGCAAACGTGTGTCACTTTGATGAAAATGTCAGATTGTTGGAACACAGATCTGTTCTGTTGATTTATTGGTGTTCTGTCACATGGCCATCAGTCTTCCTTTGTGTGTGTGTGTGTGTGTGTGTGTGTGTGTGTGTGTGTGATCCTGCCCCAGGCCTTCAGTAGTAATAGTCCAAGCGTTCTCCCCCAGAGAGCAGAGAAAGCCGCAGTGATCTCGAGTCGAGCAGGACGGGGTGTGGTGGTGGTTTACTGCGTGTGACCGAAAGCTTCAGCCGATCAGGAACTTTCCCCACTGAGAACAAGAGGAAAACACCAGGGTGAGATCTGAATTTAAATCGTTGGTGTTTTAGAGCTCAGCAGTGATGGTTTTGAAGTTGTTGAACTGGCTTGTTATGGGATGCTTATAAAGTAATTAATGAGAGCACTTAACGGGATGTTCTTTTCCATTTTAAATGAACAACATTGTTTTAGTGAAGGTTAAAGTTGACATGTACTGTATAAAACCTGAGGTGTAGAATTGTGAACTGCATCTTTTTTCCTTTAAACTGCACAGATGTTTTTGGCAGGTTTAACTCCATTCATTTTGTTAAAACAGAATTTAACTGGTCATATTTTACATTTTGCACTTTATATTTTTCATTTTTCTAGCCTCTCTCTAAGTCTTATAATTTCTTTTAGTTAAGCAGAAGTTTTCTCTGCTTTTGTGGGGATCAAACCCAAAGTTTTATTCTAAATTTCTGTTTCAAAAATATAATCTTCTTCTCCATTATAGCTCTAACATTTCCTGTATGTTCAAATATGGTAGATGTGTGACATGTTGGAGATCAGTGATGTTAAACGCTTTTGGTCGTTTTAGAAGTGCATGTGAGATTTGAGATTTGAGTCAACAACTTAAATGTGTATTCAATGATTTTATAAGACTCAAAAATAAAATTTATACTACTTTTATGGGACTGTTTGTAGCCTGTATCCTCTCTTTAGCTTCTTGTTTTGTGTTTTTCAGTGTAAGAAAGAGAGTCATATTGTTTTTTTGAGAGTTTTGGTTGGTTAACCTCCATATTATATTGCCGTCGTTTGTATAAACGTGTTCATGATGCTCATTTCGTGTCTGAATGTCTCAGAGTTGATGTACACATGAAAGTAATCAGATTTTGCTGAAGATGATCAAGGGGACAGAATTACACACATGACATTTGCGCAAAATAAAATAGACGAAAGTCATACTGTAAATGATCATCAGATTTTTAGAGTTTTGAACCTTTTTATATCTCTTCATCTTCCTCTGTAAGTCTCTCTATTACACACAGTGTTTCTTTTGTGTTTTCCCCTCCAAACCTCTGAGCATGTGATCGCTGATGCTCATGAGCTGTTGTCGTCTTCACTGTTAGTCAAGGGATCAGTTCTTGGTTTCTTGGTATATTTGTGTGTGTGTTTGTGTGTCAGTGATTTAAAGCAACAGAACATCCAAAAATGATCATTCTGTCATCGGTCACTCACCCTCATGTCGTTCCAAAGTTGAAGCGGATGTCATAACAAATGTCATCGTTCATTCATAAATAGATCTTACCTTCATGCTGCCGAATTACAAACACAATGGCTGAAAAGGGACGGGGCTACATAAGGTCTATAGAACGTACCTTTTTCAATGGCCGTGAAGTAAGTTTTAAACCAAATGTTGTACCTACTAGTTTTTTTATTGTTTTTTACACAAATACGCATGACTTTAGAAGACTAGGAATATTTTGCATAAGTCATATGGACTTCACTTAAAATAATTTGGTGTAGGATTTACTTTGAAACAGTTTTCACTCAGAAACTGCTAGTAAACTTCACAAATACTTACAAAGAAACAAGCAAGTTAAACATCGAGTTAAACATGAACATTTGAAGTCGAAAGACTGAAATAATATTTTATTGTAAAACGTTCAACTACTTTTTACAGTTTACTGTAATGATACTTTCATGGTGATTTGACTTTTTTTTTTTTGGTGTTCATCCTCATTGACTTTCATTGTATGAAAAGAGCAAAGTTGCTAAACTTCTTTTGCGTTCTCCACAGTGATGACTGAATTTATATTTTTGGGTGCATTTAATTTTTGGTCCTAATACATGTTAAACTTGGACTATGTGTCAGTACATCAGTTAAAGATCTGTTAGTGTGGTTTATTTCATCACTGTTTCTTGTCTACTTCTCTTTAGCAGTGTTTCATGCTTAATATCATTCACTTGTAAATGGTGCAATTACTGATGGTGAAGAAATCGAGGTCATGTTTTCCCACAGGCCTTTGCTCTCAAACCCTATTAGACTCTCTCTGGGTTTCTCAGCTCTTGTAACTGTTATTTCAATATAAAACGTCCTTATATCAGTTCTAGAGCATATTCTGTAAAGCTTTTGCTGTTGCCGCAGCTTTATAGTGTGACATTCGACACATTTAATGCCTATAAAGTCATTTATTTCAGAAGGAAATCATGTAGGATGGGAAGTGATGACGCATGATTCATCCAGCTTCCCTGGCACCACATTACTATCCCGTATCTGTCCATTAAGTCTGATTTCTTTGTTTAACAAGAGGTTTAAAAACAGTGTTTGCTTAAATATTAGTCTTCAGCAAGGAGGGATTCAGGATTAATGTAGAGACGAGGAAATTGCAACACACTAGCAACTGCACAACGACACAAAATGTCTTTATCATGGTCAAACAGAACTGGAGTTTAATGAATCGTCTTGTGCAATGTCCCTCTACGCTGCTTCTAATTGTCTAAATGTCACAGTTTGTCTGATCAAATGTCATGCATTAAACTTACTTTAACCCCGTAAAGACTGACGCATAATATAACAGTCAGTAAAGTCAAATTGCAGTTATCATATTTTAGCTGTAATGGCTCATACAGTATGATATAGTGAGAATATAGAGATAGGAAACAGCTCAGTTTTATTGAGAGGCTCAAACTGAGCATAAATATGCAATTTGGTGCAGATGCTAATATTTAAATGGTCAAAAGGTAAGATGAAATTCAGATGAGATCTTATAACGTGTATTTAAATATCAATATAAGCCAATAATATGTCTTCGGCTTTGTCAGGTTAACCAGAGTTGTCCAGAATTTTCCTGCACATCAGTCTAAATAAGAGCTCAAACAAATTTCCTAGATTAACTACATATAATCAGTTAATGAACAAGAGACATTGTATCCTGAACAATACTAATGAAAGAAGGCCCAAAACAATCTAGTTTGACTGGAACTGGACATTTTCTGCTAAATCTTTTTAGTGTCTGTTTAAATGTCAAAGGTCTCTCCTGCTCTTTGTTCGGTTTATTGAGTTTGCTTTTAAGGTCATCTGCTTTGACACTCTTTCAGTTGAAGCTCATTTTCCTATTAACCAGGCATCTTTGAAATAAACCATTAATGTTTTTAACAGTTTTGAACTTCTTTTCATACATTCCAAAAAAAATGTGTTGGCTCAGAACAAATTTGCATCAACAGTTTGCATCATTTTTTTTTTAGTTATGACATCACAAACTTCAACATTACAGAAACTCTTTTAAATGTCAAACATAACAGCGTTAAATACTAACAGATATTTCCATTCACTAAAAACACATAAATTAACACTTTATTTCAACATTTATTCTCCTTATCCAGTCCTATTCAAAGCATGCTGGGAACTAGAAATCCACTGCCTAATTTCCGAAGTCATCAAGACAAATTCATTAAGTTACTACAATCTAATTTTTTAAAAAAGCCAATTAACAAAGAAATTGGAGTTTAAATTACAGACTATATATAGTTGATGTAATGATCAGCATTATTATGTCAACAGAACTCTACAAAATAATGTTTGCAACTTAAAAGATTTAATTAAAACAATAAATTAGAATTTTTAACTTGCAACCATGCTTTTATTTAAGTTGTGGTAACGGGTCCCCTGAGTTACTTTTTTAGAGTGTAGATAAATACTTTTAAAAACAGTGCAGATATACCCAAGAATGTGTTCGGTGTGAATGTTGGGAAATTGATGTGAGTTTGACCCAGTGGAAGACGGAGGGTGACGGGGAAGCACTAGTAAGAGTATTTGTGAAACCTAGCAACTAGGGATGTCAATTTACATAAATTCCCATAATCGATGTTGTTTAAATTAACGATTGATTAATCGTTAACCTTAACCTCTTAAATCCGAAGCAGGGGCACTATTAAGTCATCATGTTACTTAACCACTTGCTTAACAAAGTAGGTGTCGTTTTAAAGCTTAGAAGCTTTACAGTGAACATAGGTAATATGACCATCACTTAACAAGCGCTTTTAAATTTGCAGACAAATTGGAAGTGCTCTATTTTCATAGCGTGAAAAAAAAAAAAAAAAAAAAAAAAAAAAAAAAACTGGTTTACATGAAAATGTGATCTGTGAAATCATTGTACATTAACAGATAGAATTGTGTCATTTATGTACTTTTATTGTGACGTTTATGCAAGTAGTTCTTATGTTCAGTAAAATCACTTGTTTGGAGGTTTTTTTTGGACCCTTGGCTAATTTTCGTTGAAATTCTAAAATTACTAAAACTAAAAATTAATAAACTGAAGAGACAATAAAAAAAACTAATAAAATTGACAAAGACAGAACAAAATTACTTAAACTTTAAATAAAAATATAATGGGAAATACTGAGTATTTATTAATATATAATAGTATATTAATGATACTAAAATAACACTAGCTATGTTTCCATCCACCTATTTTTAATGCGCATTTTGGGATAACGCATTTAAAAAAAAAAACGCTGGATCGAAACTTAAATTTAATAAATAATAAAACGTATGCACTCAACTGAGTCGAAAATATGTGCATAAACTTTGATGGAAACACTTTTACCGAATAAATTCCTTGATGCACATCAATAAAGTCATGTGACTTTGCGATGGTACGACATAACTGGACGAACCAGCGGACCAATCTCGTTGTATAATAACCTCCCAGAACTGTCTTACACGACTGTGCTCACAAACACCAGGCATCTGAATGCAAGATAACATGACGGCGTTTATTGTGTTTCATCTGCGCGCTCTGAGACGCAAGTCAATAAAAAAATTATTATATACAGTGGCTTCTACTGCAGGAACTTCCATTTTTCTTTGTGATATTTTGTGCCAGTTTATCAGGAAGTTATGATTTTGTTCTCTTCGACTCACTTTATGCGAAATGCTTTATGCAATATTTCAAGTTAAATTCGCAACTTTGGATGGAAACTTAGCTACTGTTATCAACATGGTTAAAGTCATTCAGAACACCTTAGCAACCGCATAGCAATGCCCACATGGCAACCACCCACAGCATCCCAGCATCATGTTTTTTTCCTTTGCTTAGCTGAACTTCTCTTCGTCAGTAAATGTAGAAGTGGTTTTTGGGATTTGTCAGCCGCAGAGCTCATGGGAGCTTGTTCCTGTTGTTCTCTTGTTCCAGACCCGGCTCAGACTAGCGCAGGGGGTCTCTGACCTGGTTTGGTCCCTGTGAAACATCGACCTCTGAGGGCGTTTCACAGCGCAGATAACCTTTCCACAGCTTCACTGCCAGCACAGATACAGATGTCGCACAGATACCCTACTGAGGGTGTGTCCCAGTGTGCGTGTTTTATATTCTCTAATACACAGGCAGTGCACTAGGCATCAGGACAGAGCCAAAGTCTTGTTGAATCTACGTCAGCCTGGTTCCACTGAGAATGTGTGTTTAATCTAATGAACTCGTGCTCATTGTGTTTGCAGCCCAGTTGGGAATGAAAGAGCCTGAAGAGCACAATGTGCCTGAGGTCAGACCTAAATCACATTAGATTGACTCTTTTGTTCAGACTTTAGTCAATATGTGATTGTTCAGTCTTCTAGGGTCAGTGCAGCGTTATTTGATTAACCCTGTAAAGCCTGACGCATGAAATAATAGTCAGAAAAATCCGATTTTTTAAAAAATGGAACAGTTTATTGAAACTTTTAACATTTTTTGAGAATCATATTTGAGCTTTTATGGCTCACAGGGCTTGACATGCTCACCTGCTGCTGTGGCTAGTGGATTTCCAAAGTTACTAGCCACAATTTTGACATCAATGCCATGGGGAAAAACTGCAATATAGATATTTTATCTCATAATTTGACTGTAAGACCTGATGCACGGTTACACATGCGTTTTCTTTCTCAACTGTTTACATTCACTTCAAACATAACTGACTGTTTTTACGTGAATACTCGCCAAGACCGGCATTTTGACATTATTTTGTGTGTATTTGACTGTTTAAGTGCAAATAAGCAGCGAAAAATAACTCAATTTAGTACTGAGAGGTGGCTTTATGTGACGCACTTTGGGTGTGAGCACAAAATCTGCGGGAATGAGTAAAATTATAAGCAATACGCGCAATCCCACGCAAAAAATTCAAACCCTGTGACACCAACAATACTCATCCGGAGCAAATGAATTGAGTGAGTGAGGGGAGACGGGTTTGTGTGTCAACTCGCTGTCGGAGAGATGAGAGAGAGTGAGAAAGTGCAGCTGGTATTGTGTATCTATTCTAAGCTTTTCAGATATTTCAGTATCGATATGTATCAAAAAATCGATATTTTTGACAAAACTATTGCATTTAGTTTATTATTTCAGATGCCTTTTTAAAAGATTACAATTGAAAAATGTATATATTTATATATAAAATTCAACCTGCCAAAGTGGCTAGTAGCGGCGGGTGTTAATGTCAAGCCTTGAAGAGGAAAAAAAGGTCAATTTTATTCAAAGGCACAAAATGAACAAAAATATGCATTTTTGTGCATATGTTGATATTAATATGGACAAAAATGTGCTTGTAATGTAAATAAATGAGATCTTTATAACAGTATATTAGACTACTTCCATAAAATGCATATAAATATCAATATTTGATACCCATTATTTTTCTAAAAAATGATGTATGGATAAACAAGTAAATCTCAGTTGCTCCGGTGCCATCTCCCCTCCATGCAAACGTTCATGACCTTTCACTGAAATCAATATCAGATTCTGTCTTCCGTTGTAAATCCCTGAACAACAGACATGTGACGTTCTTCAGTTTGTCAGTCAACGCTGTTTAACGTAACCACACAGGACAGCTTCACGGGTTTGATCTCAGATTGTCTTCCTGACATCACTGCATATAAAAGTGGCTTCTGAGGGATCAGCTTGTGATTTTGTGATTATTTACACCAATGTTCACTTTGCAGTCTCAGCTTCAGACTGCATAACTATATATAAACAGACTAGTTCCCAATGATTTTTAAAGTGTGCGTCCATCTCGGACAAATGATGAAAACATGTTTCGGGTCATATATGAATGATCAATTGTGAGATTTCAGGCTATTTTTGCTTCCATTACTTGTCTTCTTTCAGACTAGTGGAAGTAAAACATAGTGTTCTCTGAGATCTTAAGTGCTAGAAATATATGGATTGTATTTCAGTGAATCAGGATTAAATGCAGACAAGAAATGGCATGTTTTATTTATTGGAGACAGTGAAGATTTGATGATGATGTAATCACAGATCACATGAGGAAGCGTTTCAGGGTCATGTGCACAGATGAATGAAGCTCTTTTCATCTTTCTGTCTCTCTCTCTCATGAACTCTAGTGAATCTCTGAGCGTTGAGCGTTCGCTCCAGGCTGTGATGTGTTTACTGTAGCGTCACACAGACCGCTGATGCCCACACGTATAAATGAGATTATATGAGCGCTGTAGAAATGGCCCCAGAGCCCACTGGACCCTGAGACCTTTTGAGAGAGAGGCACACCTCTGAGATATTGTTCAATCCGTCTCTTTCTTGTTTTACCTTGATGTGTGTTATTTGGTGTTTTATTAGTGAGCAGAAATATTTAGAGAGCATATATTGTCGGGCAGAAACAGCGTTTTTTCATAAATCATTACTATTGGTCACCTTTTACATCTGTCTTTGGGTTTTGCAAATTTGTAACCAATGAAAAGTATTAAATAGGAGCTTGTGACTAAACCTCGTAACTCTATTGGCTCCTCAAACTGTCAGTCAAACCTCATAACTCCGCCCCTCCTCTATCCTGAATGAAGTGCTGCACACAGTTAAGACCGTCTCTGCTTGTTTGCAATGCAATGATTAATAAAGAACTGGTTCTTTGAATAAGTGCAGCATTTTCTTCACTCAAGAAACACTTGAGTTAATTAATATATATTAATATATCATATTTGCTTTTTCCTCAGTTATTAAATATATAAGCTTTTAGTTAATTTAAAACAGAGTTTCAAAGTTTATCTCTTATTTATCTATTTAGTTGTGTGTGGTTTCATTGATTTATTTTGGTTAGATTAATATTTTCAGGTTTGTTTGCATGTTTGTCATATTGATTTATTAAGGTAGATTCGTGTTTGTTTGCTCTAATATCCTCTCATGGTTTGTTTTGTAGGTTCAGCTCCAGCAGCACTATGACCGATGGAGATTACGACTATCTGATCAAACTCCTGGCTCTGGGAGACTCCGGAGTGGGCAAGACCACCTTCCTCTACCGCTACACCGACAACAAGTTCAACCCCAAATTTATCACCACCGTGGGCATCGATTTCAGGGAAAAGAGAGTGGTTAGTGTCCGAGCCGCCGTTCGTTTGTGTCTTTAGACCGGATGCTGAGGGTTTCACGGCTCTTGAGTTACGAGCTTTGATCTGTCCTGTGAGTTCCACCCTCCATCCTCGTGTAATTGGCTCATAAGTCAGTGTGTGTGTGTGAGGGTGATAAAGTTTATTGATGCGGATCATAAAGTGTGAAGAGCCGCACACAATGGACTTCACACACTCCAGCAGCATTAAAAGAGCAGATCTCGGAGCCGCAGCGAGCGAATCTCACTTTATGTGAAGCCGGAGCCTGCGGGAGCGATGAGTTCAGTCTGTTTACAGAGATACTGACGTGTCTAATGAAGATTTGCTCCGTTTTACAAGAAATCTGTGAAAACTAGAGTTCTCTCTCTCTCTCTCTCTCTCTCTCTATATATATACACACATATATACAGTATGTTTTGAATCGATTCAGTGAAGTTTGAATCGATTCACAGATGTAAATCAAACTAACAACGATTTTGCAATGGATCAAAAGAATAAAAAATACTATATGAAATGGAAGGTTCTAAAAATGCCTTATGAATGATTTTGAGTAGTGATTCAAATGAATCGGCGAGTCAAAGGTTTGAATCGATTCATTGAAGTTTGAATCGATTCACAGATGTAAATTAAACTAACAACAATTTTACAATGGATCAAAAGAACAATCAAAATAATATCTGAAAGTGAATGTATGAAAAAAATGCTTTATGAATGATTTTGAGTAGTGATTCAAATGAATCAGTGATTCGGAGTTTTGAATCGATTCAGTGAAGTTTGAACTGATTCACTGATGTAAATCAAACTCTAACGATTTTGCAATGGATCAAAAGAACAATAAAAAAAATAAAACATGAAATTGAATGTATGAAAAATACTTTATGAAGCATTTTGAGTAGTGATTTAAATGAACTGGTGAGTCAAAGTTTTGAATCGATTCATTGAAGTTTGAATCGATTCACTGTTGTAAATCAAACTAACAGCATTTTTGAAGTGGATCAAAAGAACAATAACAAATATATTAAATTAAATGTATAAAAAATGCTTTGAAGTGCTTTATGAGTAGATTCAAATGATTGGTGAATCAGAGTTTTGAATCGTATTTTAGTACTTCAACTTATTTAATTTCAGTTAGTTGCCATGGCAACATTTCTGATTTAAGTGTACATTTATAATGTAATATTTATATTTTATCTTATTTCCGCTTAATTTTTAGTTTTACTTCACAGTAATGGCGCTTTTCCACTGCATGGTACGGCTCGTTACGGCTCTCTGTGTAGCACCTCTTCGGCAGCGCGGATCTGCGTTGCAGTATGCATTGCAGTTTGACATTTAAGAATGCAATAATTTCAGTTTGACACAGGTTGGAGGGTTTCAGTGAATGTACATGACTCACATTAGCACAAGACCACCACATTCGCTTCCACCCACTGAACGAGCCTGAGCTGATCTGGAAAAGATCGATAATCAGAATGAGGCCTGAACTTCTCAAACACACTCACAGAATGAATCATCAGAGCTCTGATTGTCAAGACACACACACACACACACACACACACACACACACACACACACGCGATAATCAGAGACGGCAAAACTACCCACATCATCACATTGTCAGAAATTACAGTGTCACTGATATTTTCATGTTCATAACCTTCATCTCCAGCTCTGGCAGCTTCATATTTTCATGTAAAAAAGTCCCAATTTAGATTAATTTTAATTGAAGTTATATTAAGTTTTTCCCCTATTCACTATAGTACTGTACTGTTAGATGTAACATTTTTTTGAATAATTTATTTTATTTTAATCTCATTTTATTTCACTTTAATTTCAATCTAATTTACTTAATTATTTCAATGTGTTCTTTCTTTCAAACTAATTATTTTTACATTAATCTCATTTTGATCTAATTTGCTTAATTATTTTAATGCATTAATTTGTATTTCTTTCAATCTAATTTTTATTTTTACATTAATCTTATTTTAATCTAATTTGCTTATTTAATTATTTTAATGTATTATTTATTTATTTGTTTATTTTAACCTTATTTTTATTTTACTTAATCTAATGTTATGCTAATTTACATATTAAATTTGATTATTTTAATGTTCTTTCTTTCAATCAAATTTTTATTTTACATTAATCTCATTTAATTTGATTTACTTATTTAATGTATTAATTTTATTTCTTTCAATCTAATTTTTATTTTTACATTAATCTCATTTTAATCTAATTTTGCTTATTTAATCATTTTAATGTATTATTTATTTGTTTATTTTAACTTTATTTTTTATTTTACTTTAATCTAATGTTATGCTAATTTGCTTATTAAATTTAATTATTTTAATGTGTTCTTTCAAATTTTTATTTTACATTAATCTCATTTTTAATCTAATTTATTTATTTTAATGTATTTCTTTTTTATTTCTTTCAATCTAATTTTTTATTTTACATTAATCTCATTTTAATCTAATTTATTTAATTATTTTAATGTATTTTATTTCTTTCAATCTAATTTTTATTTTTACATTAATCTCATTTTAATCTAATTTGCTTATTTAATTATTTTAATGTATTATTTATTTGTTTGTTTTAACTTTATTTTTTATTTTACTTTAATCTAATGTTATGCTAATGTACTTATTAAATTTAATTAATGTATTCTTTATTATTTATTTATAAATAAATATCTGTTTTTTTTTTTTAATTTTATTTATTTTAATCTTTTTAATTAATAAAGTCATTTTTTTTATTTCACATTTTTTTAAATACAGTTTTTCTCAAAACTTTTCCATTTCCATTTTTTCCACTCCAGTTTGGAAACCCCTGATCTGGAGGATTCAGTTCTCTAGATCTCCCATGAATAATCCTCCATTATTCTCTGTAACAACCTCCATATTTTTGTCATGTTTTATTCGATCAGCCATAAACATAGACTCCGTATTTCCTACTATGAAGCACCCGATTATTTAGTGCTAGACACAGAATCCCGCTGTATTTCGGGTGTTTTATGATCTTTTTCTGCCTGCAGTATTTTTCAGAGACTCTTTAAATGTCATAGATGAAGTGGGCAGGAAGACAGTGAGATGAAAGCATCTATCCCAGCATGCACTGCGGCTCAGCAGATCAATAACCGCATCCATCTGAGCTAAACTGAACAGGAGTTCAGCAGTATCCGAGCGTGTGAATCTCGTTTGAGAAGTTTTGTACCGCGTGTTCAGTCAGATCTGGAGCCGTTATGTCTGCCGTGAGCAGTGTTTCATCTCAGGCAGGTGTTGTTCTGTCTGCTGATCTCTGATGTTTCTGTGTTCTCCAGGTTTACACGACAAACAGCCCCAATGGAACGACAGGAAAGACGTTTAAGGTTCACCTGCAGCTTTGGGACACGGCGGGACAGGAGAGGTGTGCGCTCTTCTCTTCATATTCATTATCAGCCAAAGCTCCTCGGTTCCTGGTTTCCCAGTATCTCCTTCATCTCCGGCTCCGGCAGCTATCCCTACTAGGGATGCTCCGATCGATCGGCCGCAGATCGGTATCTTTGTCGTAGTATCCTTTCAGCGTTTAAGGGGATTTCCCATGACTGCCGTCAGCACAATGATTTGAATCAATGTCATTGATCTCTATGAAGGGAAGCATCAGGTGGTGTTGCTCGTCGATTGAGCTTTGAAAAGTGGTGCTCAAAGTTAAAATAATTTCAACACCTTGTTTAATGATGACTCACTCATTGAGTCAGTCCCTTCACGCCCCCTGCTGGTGTAACTCTGTAACTGCAGACTGCAATTCAGTTTTAAAGTCTTGTAGGCTCTTTAATAAGCCAAAGCATCCTAATATGGATAGTGTTAAAGGCCAATTAACATGTTCATTCATTTGATTCTCAATTAAAACAATTACAACATTACTGTGAGTAAAATAAAAAGGGAAACATCTGTGTTATTACTTTATCTGAAAAACCGTTAACAGTGACAGTCAACAAAGCGCTGAAATATCACTTATTTAACGCTTGAAGGATCGGCCAATCATGATGAAAAGTTGTTGGTTTGGTGTCTGATGCAAAAATCCTGATTGAAGCATCACTAATCCCTACTTTTTTTCCTACTCACTATAGTGCTGTACTATGTATTATGTATTTGTTTATTTTATTCTGATTTTAATTTTACTTTAACTTTAGTCTAATTTACTTATTTAATTAAATGAATTAATTAATATTTTAATTATATTAAAATAAATAAATAATTTAATGTTTTAAATTATGATACACATATACATTCATTTTGTGTATATATAATTTTAAACTATTTATGTATTTTAATGTTTTTAAAATTTATTTTTATCTTTTTATTTAATATATACACTACCAGTCAAAAGTTTGGACACTGTAAGATTTTTAATGTTTTTAAAAGAAGTTTCATCTGCTCACCAAGACTGCATTCATTTAATTAAAAATACAGTAAAAACAGTAATATTGTGAAATATTATTACAATTTAAAATAACTGTTTTCTGTTTGAATATATTTTATAAAGTAATTTATTCCTGTGATCAAAGCTGAATTTTCAGCATCATTACTCCAGTCTTCAGTGTCACATGATCCTTCAGAAATCATTCTAATATGATGATCTGCTGCTCAAGAAACATTTATGATTATTATCAATGTTGAAAACAGTTGTGTGCTTTTTTTTTTCAGGATTCCTTGATGAATAGAAAGTTCAAAAGAACAGCATTTATCTGAAATACAAAGCTTTTGTAACATTATACACTACCGTTCAAAAGTTTGGGGTCAGTAAGAATTTTTATTTTTATTTTTTTGAAAAGAAATGAAAGAAATTAATACTTTTATTCAGCAAGGATGCATTAAATTGATCAAAAGTGACAGTAAAGACATTTATAATGTTACAAAAGATTATATTTCAGATAAATGCTGTTCTTTTGAACTTTCTATTCATTGAAAAATCCTGAAAAAAAAAAAAATATTGTACACAATAAATGTTTCTTGAGCAGCAGATCATCATATTAGAATGATTTCTGAAGGATCATGTGACACTGAAGACTGGAGTAATGATGCTGAAAATTCAGCTTTGATCACAGGAATAAATTACACTTTACTATATATTCACATAGAAAACAGTTATTTTATATTGTAATAATATTTTACAATATTACTGTTTTTACTGTATTTTTAATGAAATAAATGCAGCCTTGGTGAGCAGACCAAACTTCTTTAAAAAACATTAAAAATCTTACCGATTCCAAACTTTTGACCGGTAGTTTATGTGTGTGTATATGTGTATATATATATATATATATATATATATATATATATATATATATATATATATATATATAATATTTTTTTTTTTTTTTTTTTTTTTAATTTATGTTTAATATAAATTATAAATTATGTTTAATTTATATTTTAATTTTTATGTTTATCTCTAAACTTTTCCATGGACTCCACACTGCTCCACACCAAAATGCTGGGTTAAAAACAACCCAAGTTGGGTTGAAAGTGGTCAAACCCAGCGATTGAGTTGTTTTAACCCAGCTGTTGGGTTAAATGTTTGTCCAACCTGCTGGGCAGTTTTATTTATAGTTCAGTTAAAACTACCCAGCAGGTTGAGCAAACATTTAACCCAATCACTGGGTCAAAACAACCCAATCGCTGGGTTTGTCCATTTTCAACCCAACTTGTGATTGTTTTTAACCCAGCATTTTTAGAGTGCAGTTTGAAATGAACCCTGATCTGGAAGACTGAATCGGTTCTCTGTTTGATTCGTTCACGTTAGGGACGTTCATGTCATCAGATTAAACACATTCAAGATATCTGCGTCTCCTTCATCACACCTGTGAAGGTGATGATTGAACCTCCAGAGATTCTGACGCTGGTCCTGAAATAGCAAATCCATGTCTATGCTGTGGATCTGTGAAATGTATATATTTTGTTTGCTAGTGATGCACCGAAAGTCACACATCAAGGCTGCATTTATTTATTCAATCATAAACTTATTAGTTTATGATTGATTAGCAGTTGAGTCAGACTGAAGTCAGTATTTGATCCTGAATGAATGTTCATCTGTTCTCTGGCAGGTTCAGGAGTTTAACCACAGCGTTTTTCAGGGATGCGATGGGCTTCCTGCTCATGTTCGACCTGACGAGCCAACAGAGTTTCCTCAACGTCAGGAACTGGATGAGTAAGTGATTTAACTAACCATCTCTAACGAGATTAACAGTTTCTTAGTTATAGTGCTAGCAAGATCTGCTGTTGACTGACAGTGTTTCTTTTACACTAAAACCTGAAACTGTAAAACTGCTGAACTGTGTTTGAATGCTTCACTCTGTGTGTGTGTGTGTGTGTGTGTGTGTGTGTGTAGGTCAGCTCCAGGCTAATGCATATTGTGAGAATCCAGATATTGTTCTTGTGGGTAATAAAGCCGATCTGGCCGACCAGAGAGAAGTTCAGGAGAAACAAGCAAAAGAACTGGCGGACAAATACGGGTGAGTCCGGTCATTGAGATAATGATGACTTCATCACCTCACTGAGTCATGTGACTCGTTCAGCCGCTGAGGGCTCTTCTCTGTTTGCTCTCAGCGTGTGATTTAAATTCATTCTATATATGATTCTGTATATCTGCTGATGCTCTCGAAGAGTTTTTCTGCTTTAAAAGCTTCTGTTAAAAATGTGTTTTTATTATTATACCATTATTATAACTCAAGCAGTATATCATGGTGCGAATGTAATGTCGAATTTAATGGGTTTGATTCGCAGGTAATGCGTCTGACAAATGTAAATATTAAATATTAATAGTAAAATGAAAATAGTAATTATTGTGTAAAATCAGTTTATTTCAGCAATTGTGTATAAGCAATCTTATTTATTTACTTATATGTATTATATATATTATTATTTATATATTATTAATGTATAAATTGATCTTGCCATTGTACATTTCCTACATTATGTTTTGATTCAACATTCGAACTTATTATATCAAGTATAAATATTTCATATAGCTCAAATAAATGTAATTGTTTAATACACACACACATATATATATATATATATATATATATATATATATATATATATATATATAATGTATGTGTATGTATGTATGTATGTTTACAATGCACAATGATTCTCCCATGATTATGAACAGAAAACTAAACAAAATATCATAATTTACTAGAGGTTCTGACAAAATATTAATTGCTGCAGACTAATTGAAAAATTTTATTAATTTAATTATTTTTTAAAAAATCAGTTTGAGTGAATGATTAAATGGCTCACTCATAAAGACTTGTTGCATTTCTGGATGAATCAGTGTTTTTGAGCAAATCTCTTGAGTGAATGATTCAATGACTCACTCATAAAGACTTGTTGCATTACTGAATGAATCAGTGTTTTTGAGCGAATCTTTTGAGTGAATGATTCAATGACTCACTCATAAAGACTTGTTGCATTTCTGGATGAATCAGTGTTTTTGAGCAAATCTCTTGAGTGAATGATTCAATGACTCACTCATAAAGACTTGTTGCATTTCTGGATGAATCAGTGTTTTTGAGCAAATCTTTTGAGTGAATGATTCAATGACTCACTCATGGAAGGCTTGTTCGAGATGCATTGGTGCTGCGCAGACCGATCGGTGTATGACATCAAAGTACCGCGAGAGTGTTTGGAGAGCATATGACTCCTTATGCTTTTGAATCACTCTTGCGGTACTTTGATGTCATACACCGATCGGTCTGCGCAGCGCCGATGCATCTCGAACAAGCCTAAAGACTTCACCTGTTTTATTACTGGATGAATCAGCTTTTTTGGAATGAATCTCTTGAATGAATGATTCAATGACTCACTCATAAAGACTTCACTTGTTTCATTACTGGGTGAATGAGTGTTTTTGAACAAATCTCTTGAATGAATGATTCAAAAACAAATTTTAACAGTCACTTGTCACCACCTACTGGTGTAACCATGTAACTGATACAATCTTTATTTTAAGCTTCAAGTTAATTTCAAAAGGTGATTTACTCTATTTTGATCTCTACTGTAGACATCAGTGTTTATATCTGAACTATAAACTTTTATCCAGTACTTCTGTGATCATTTGAATTATTGTAAGACAAAAATAATGATACTGTGTGTTAGAAAAGTTTGTGTGAGAAAGTCCAGGCTTCATCTCAGATGGTTGTTTGTGTTTTCATCCTCTCCTCCTCCCAGCATTCCCTACTTCGAGACAAGTGCGGCCACCGGTGCGGAGGTGGACAAGGCCGTGGTCACGCTACTGGACCTGGTGATGAAGAGGATGGAGCAGTGTGTGGACAAACCCGCGGCGGACGCGCAAAACACGGACGGCACCAGTAAACTGGACGCTGTGCCAGCCAACGAGAAGAAATGTGCATGTTAAAGAACCAGGCAGTGCCCTTCCTCTAGTGGACAGGTGCGGACGTGCCGCCCGTCTGGCCGATCTCAGAGCGACGGCACTCGTCTGGATCTCGCACGTCCGTCCTGACCTACTGTATTACAGATATGTGTGGACATTTGTATTTTTCATTGGAGAGTTTGTGAGAGCTGTCGTACTGCCTCGTGATCTTTAACAAACCCTGCGAAATTTACCCCAGATTATAAACAACTGCAAATGCATCTCAAGTAGTCATACACTACCAGTCAAAAGATCTGAATAATTAGGATTTTTTAATGCTTATCAAAGAGTCTCTTCTGCTCACCAAAGCTGCATTTATTTGATCAAAATACAGTAAAAATAGTGAAATATTTTTTAAATTTATAATATCTGTTTTCTATGTGAATATATAGTAAAGTGTAATTTATTCCTGTGATCAAAGCTGAATTTTCAGCATCATTACTCCAGTCTTCAGTGTCACATGATCCTTCAGAAATCATTCTGATATGCAGATTTGCTGCTCAAGAAACGTTTATGATTATTTTCAGTGTTGAAAAGAGTCATATTTTTTGTAAAACCTGATTGATTTTAATTTTTCAGGATTCTTTGATTAATAGAAAGAACAGCATTTATTTGAAATAGAAATATTTTCTAATTTAAATGTCTTGCCACAAACTTATGAATGGTTTTGTAAAATGGTTTCCATAAAAATATGAACTGTTTTCAACATTAATAATAATCATAAATGTTTCTTGAGCAGCAGATCATCATATTAGAATGATTTCTGAAGGATCATGTGACACTGAAGACTGGAGTAGTGATGCTGAAAATTCAGCTTTGATCACAGGAATAAATTATCTTTTAACATTTATTTACATAGAAAACAGCTGTTTTAGATTGGAGTAATATTTCACTATTTTTGCTGTATTTTTGATCAAATAAATGCAGCCTTGGTGAGCAGAAGAAACTCTTTCAAAAGCATTCAAAAAATCCTAATTATTCAAAACTTTTATTTCGATCCTGAAAGGTAAGATTTTATGGACCATAATCTCAGTTGGACACATCATCTAAATGAATGTATATACAAAAAAAAAAAAAAAAGTCTGGTAAAACCTAATTAGACATTCATATCTCTGTCATTTTAACAGTGATCACGCCTGTAGAACGGTCTAGAAACGGTTTGTGCCAAACACTATTCCACTGCCTGAGTCAGTCTTTGGTGAATGGAAACCTGTGCATGTCTATACAGGCCAAAGACTGCAGACTGGAGATGCTTCAGGCCTTTATTCCGTCACGTTTGTTTCTTGAGTATGATGCTTGCGTGTCAGTGAGTGTCGGTGCATGCGGCCAACAGTAGGTTCACTCGCGGCTTTAGATGTAGGGCTGACGTCTAACACAATCATACTTGGGTTTTTATCATGAACCGTGTTATTAAATGATGCAGATGAATCTCTGACTGGAGCTCGATCACGTACACACCTCTTGGACTGAAGTTTTAGATTGTGTTCACATAAAAGGTCACGGACAGTAGAAAGTACAGATTGATGCATAAATTGCAAATAAATAGTGGAATAATTATGGTGTGTTTATATATGTTTGTGAGGCGCTTCTGTATGGAAGATTGTTTTCGCCACAGAATAAAAAAGGTGATTGCACAATTTATTTCTCACAATTGCGAGTTTATATCTCCAGGGTTATTATCGTCAACTAAAACTATTAAAAACATTTCTGTTAATTGAAATAAAATACAATGTATATATTAGTTGAAAAATGTTGCAATGGCAATATATAAAGTTGAAGCACTAAAATTATTAAACGGAAATAAACTGAAACTGAAATTAAATCTAAATAGGATTAATAATAATTACAAAAGCACAATAAAATGATAAAAATATTAAACTGAAATTAACATGAAAAATTATTTAAGTGAATGATTCAATGACTCACTCATAAAGACTCATAAAATAATAAAAACAATTCAAAATATCAAAATAAAAGCTAAAATAACACACAATTTGGACTTTATAACTCGCAACCGGGAGTTTATATCTCACATTTGTGCCAAATAAAGTCAGAATTGCGAGTTATACACTTACAATTGCGAGAAATAATTTGTGAGATGAATTGTGAGATAAAAAGTCACAATTGCCTTATTTATTTTGTATTACGTGACAAAAACGGGCTTCCATACTTCTGAACATTTGTCAGAAACTAAATGACATTTTTTTAATGCATCTGTGTACAAGAACCTGGAAAACATTTTGTGCGTGTGCATCTAATGTACAGCCAGATTAATACAGATCCTGAAAACACATCCAGATCATATTTCAGACTTCATTCAAAAGCATTAGGATGTTTTGAATTGTGACATTATTTCCACACATTTCAAGTAAACTCTCATTACTGCAATGCTGGACTTTTTACTATTTCTCATCATTCTTAATGTTGCTCATTACTGAAATACAGTGTTTAATTTTTATTTACAGTAAATCAGCAAAAAGGCAGTACAACATATGATGAACAATTAAATGTATCTTTATTTTAAACATTGCAGTAATGAGAATTTAGAGGGTTTTTTTTACAATTGGAAATTGTTGAAAAGCAAAGAAATCTTGGTCATAATAGGCTTCATTTTTGTTTAAAATGCAAAATATAATGTTTTATTTTTGTCTTATGAATTTGGCATGAAATACTACTCGGATGTTTCTTGTACAGCCAGATTAATGCAAATTTCCTTCTGCTATGTTTTTTATTTGGTGAATATCATGAAATCATGTCCAGGTCATATTTGACACTAAATTCAAAACCATTAATATGTTTTGCACTGTGATTATTTTAATGACAATTAAACACATTTTAATAACTCTTATTACTGTATTTAAATTTTGATTTTTTTCATTATTCTTAGTGTTTTTCATGACTGATTTGAAATCAGCAAAATGGCAGCATAACAATTACTTATTTTTATTATTATTATTGTGAAATTGGTCCTAAAATATGCTTTATTCTCTTAATGCAAAATGTGTTTTTTTAATATTATAATTTCAGGGTGAAATATGACCTGGGTGTGTTTCTGAGGTTAGGTGAGATTCATTATTATTGTTTAATGAGATCTGTATTAGTGCTCAAAATGATTGATACGGTTTCTAGCGTTTATTTGTTTGATGTTTTCATTCGTAAGGCCCGTTCACGCCAAGAACGTTAACTATAATGATAACTATATTGGCGTTCACACCAGCAGAGGAAAAAAAAAAAAAACTTTGTCTGTGCCGCCATTGTTATAGTTGTGGACTCTACTGTTATTTTATAATTATCGTCCTTTGTGTGAACGGGCTTTCAACACGGTTTTCTTTTTGTCCTCCGGTGCCAAATCATCCCGTGCCATAATAATCCCCTCTGTTCCTCATGATTCATGACGCTCGCGGTGAGTGTTTGCTGAGTGTGTGTGTGTGTGTGTGTGGAACGACTGATCACACATGCCTTTAAATGTGACAATCTCTGGACCAACGTTTCAGTTTGAAGAACATTCAGATTTGCTTTTGTGTTTCTACTGAACTTCTGCTTGGCCTTGAACAGAGCCGCGTCTCTTGAGCTTCTCGTGTGTTTTACTGGTTTAGTACCTCATGTGGTTAAAGGAATGGCTTTATGACAAGTGATGTTGTTCTCTTAAAAGTTTACATTGAAGGATTTTCTCTCCTTGTGCCTGTAAAGATCTACTGACCAATGACACGCTGCCCGAGTCTTTAATAGGGTCCTGAACTCCTCTAAGCTATTTTACCGCATTAAAAGTATATTTGGCAAAATAAAGCAGAAAATAACACAAAGAACTTTACTGTAACTGTAACGCAGGTTTAAAAAAAATCAACTCTTCAGTTTTCTTTGAGAGCGTTTATTTTTTGTTATGCGTGTGACGTTACTAAAGAATAAAGATGAAAAATGCTCTTGAGTTTTTGTTTTTTGGTTCTGTGTGAGAATGATGAATGTGTGTCAAAAGTGGCCCAAATTTGATAACTTCTCAGTGTGTAGTTTACTAAAATAGTAAAAAGTCAACATTCAAATTATAGGGATTTCACAGTTTTGGAACCATGAATGTTTCTCAACAGTTTTCTTAAATGGTCTAACTCTTTTCCCTGTCATTGACGGAATTTTCCGTCTTTCCATGTTTTTTGACTGTTATATGGTAGGTAGCGCTATTAGGGATCTTCAGAGAATCTCCGGATCAAAACAGGCAAAAAGGAGCAGAAAAGCGATAAAAGCATTTCTTATGCATGTTTGTAAAACACGATTTTCTCAGCTTTTTGTTCAAAATGTTTTTTGTTTTGTTTTTGTTGTTTTTTAAAGCAGAAGCTCTGTTCTTTCTTTTGATATATATCAGGTTCAGATGTTCATACAACAAAATATTCTGTGAGCCATTACATTTTTGTGAAAATTGTTAAAAACGGTGGTGGCTGGCAGCTTTTTTTAAAATGCTGGCGAGGAAAGAGTTACAGGGTTAGTTCACCCAAAAATGAAAATTCTGTCATTTACTCACCCTCATGCCGTTTCACACCCGTAAGACCTTCATTAATCTTTGGAACACAAATTAAGATATTTTTGTTGAAATCCAATGACTCAGTGAGGCCTCCATAGCCAGCAATGACATTTCCTCTCTCAAGATCCATTAATGTACTAAAAACATATTTAAATCAGTTCATGTGAGTACAGTGGTTCAATATTAATATTATAAAGTGATGAGAATATTTTTGGTGCGCCAAAAAAACAAAATAACGACTTATATAGTGATGGCCGATTTCAAAACACTGCTTCAGGAAGCTTCGGAGCGTTATGAATCAGCGTATCGAATCAGCGGTTCGGAGCGCCAAAGTCACGTGATTTCAGCAGTTTGGCGGTTTGACACGTGATCCGAATCATGATTCGACACGCTGATTCATAATGTTCCGAAGCTTCATGAAGCAGTGTTTTGATTTTATATAAAACAACTTACATACAACTTACTTACGGGAAAAATGGAACTGCCGCTGCATTCGTTCCGTAAGTAGAATAAGGAAGGCGTAGGACATTCAGCATAAGCTTTTTGAAGAATACGAAAGTGCAGTTTTGGCGGAAGCACTTGTAAGGCGATCATTTGTTTATATAAAGCATATATATTTACATTTTTTTCGAAAATGACCTATCATTTCTCTAGATAAGACTCTTATTCCTCGTCTGGGATCATGTAGAGCTCTTTGAAGCTGCACTGAAACTGACATTTGGACCTTCAACCGTCTGGAGTCCACTGAAGTCCACTATAAGGAGAAAAATCCTGGAATGTTTTCCTCAAAAACATTCATTTCTTTTCGACTGAAGAAAGAAAGACATGAACATCTTGGATGACATGGAGGTGAGTGAATTATCAGGAAATTTTTATTTGAAAATGAACTAATCCTTTAACTCTTTCCCTGCCATTGATGGAATTTTTCAACAATCCATGTTTTCACAGTAGGTGGTGTTATTACGCATCTTCTGAAAGAGTACAGAATCTCTGGATCAAAGCACAGGTGAAGAAACAGAAACGAGCAATAGAATCATTGCTGACACGTCAATTATTAACATGATCAACAAACATTAAACAGCATGTAAATCAAAACTGCCTGATGTTACTGAATGAAATATCAAACCCATGAAGAGGAAACAACAATCTTTCTGAATCCCATCCGGATGAAGTCTTTAATAAAAACATGATTTTCTCAGCTTTTTCAAAAAAATGTTTTAATGAAACTTACCCCATATAAGTGTTGATTAAAAAAAGAGCCAGAATAACATGTATTTTTCTTTGTTTGTTGGTTGGTTTGAAAGCAGAGGCTTCTTTCTTTTGACATACATGTTCAAATATTCAACAAAATCTTCTGGTGGCCATGAAAGTTTTGTGAAAATGACCAAAAATGCTGGCTGGGAAAGAGTTAAGTAGGTCTCTTTTTAATTGAACTACTCTCCGTCTACCTTTTGTGGCATTTTAGTCACTGACAGTTATAATGCTACAGTAGTTTAGTAACATTTTAAATAAAGTTAAACAATGAAAAAAGCACCAATCATGTTTTAGCATATTTTATTACCATTTTGTCCTACATATAAAACACCCTGCTGCTGTATTTTAAGTGAAGATCCAGACAGACACTCAGTAAGAGACACACAGACGATCCCTTTCAACAAGTTATACTAGCATTAACACTTAAACACGATTCCCTTAACAGGTTAATAACCGTCAGCAGAACAAAGGTTTGTACATTCACATGCATGCAAGTTCACTTAAAGTCCCAAAATAAATCTAAACAGGATGCCATGAATAACTACACACTTCATTATGAATATTCATTTCTACCTAGTTTATACTAATATATGCATAATGTAAACAGTTGATTGAATTCATTTAGAAAAAGGAACGGACAGCTTGATAGAGAACATTAACCAATGAACATGTAGAATAGACCGATAGCTTACTGCAAACGACACACACCAGTGACGTCCTTTAATGTAGAGCAGATTTTCCTGTAAGTACTGTCTAGAAATCTGTCCGCACCAGCACTAAATATAATTACAGAGTGTCAGTCCACAGGAAACCGCTTTTCCACACCATTATTGACTTCCTGTTCTTAAGTTCAGTTCATATAGAGTTTCTCTGGATCTGGTCTCTCTTGTAGACCCGCACTGAAGTGGTTTCCGTGATGTTTGTGGGCGTCTCGTCTCAGTTCAGGGGGATGAAACGGGATGTGTTTTCCGTTCAGATCCAGATTGAATTGGTTTTGGCAGTTTTTGATATAGTTCTAGGTTTGGCCTGTGTTTGTTGGGTCGCTTCGGACCCGTCAGACCTGAGAGATCTGCTTCTGTGTGGGTTTGGACTCGGTCTGTTCCTCTTTCTCATCTTCATCTTCGCTGAAGTTCAGTTTCAGGTTTTCTAGAACTTGTCTCGACTCTTTCCTCCTGCAGGACACAAATAAAAAACAGTATTAGGAGAACATTAACTAGAATAAATGTTTGATATTAAGGACATTTAGTTTTGAGAAAGGCCTTCATTCAAAATACAGTCTCAAATAATTATATATTTATTAGATTTAACAAAAATGCATCAAATATACATAAATATTTATTTTTTTAATAAATGTAATTTATATTACATTAATGTGGTGTATATTGTAACATTTATTTATATATAATTCTAATAACATACATATATACACAAATAATAATTATTTTATAAATTTAATTTATATTGATCTAAAATAATAGTGTATTAACCCAAATATTTATTTATAATTATAAAAAAATATATACACAAATATATGTATCTTACATTAATATATTAATGTGGTGTATATTGACAAATATTTATAATAAAATACAAATATACATAAATAATTACTTATTTAATAAACGTTATTTATTAATTAATGCATTATTATGCTGTATTTATTAACACAAATATTTATGTATAATTATAATAAAAACATATCAATAAATTTATATCAATATAAAATAATATGGAGTAATAACAAATATTTATAATTAAAATAAATAAATATTTATTTATTATTTAATAATTGTAATCTGTTATATATTATTATAGTGTATTAATACAGATATTTATTTATAATTATAATAAAATACATAAGTATACATAAATACTTATGTATTAATAAGTGTAATTTATGTTAATATGCTGTCTATATTGACACAAATATTTATTTAATTGTAATAAGTTACATATATACATAAATAATTACTTATTTAATATTTATGTTCATTTAAAATAAGATGGTTAATAATATAAAATATATGGCACCTTTTAAATAATATATATTTATGTATATATATGTCTATATATGCATTATAAATAAATATTTGTGTCAGAATATACATATATTAATTTACACTTATTTAATAAATAAGCATTTAATATTTAATACATGTATTTGATATGAATATGTATTAAAGGGATGAGATGTACTTGTTGGTCCAGCTGTGTGTGTGTGTGTGTGTGTGTGTGTGTGTGTGTGTGTGTATGACGTACTTGTTGGTCAGCTATTGCTCCAGCTGTGTGTGTGTGTGTGTGTGTGTGTGTGTGTGTGTGTGTGGACGTACTTGTTGGTCCAGCTGTGTGTGTGTGTGTGTGTGTGTGTGTGTGTGTGTGACGTACTTGTTGGTCCAGCTGTGTGTGTGTGTGTGTGTATGACGTACTTGTTGGTCAGCTGTTGGTCCAGCTGTGTGTGTGTGTGACGTACTTGTTGGTCCAGCTGTGTGTGTGTGTGTGTGTGTGTGTGTGTGTGTGTGTGACGTACTTGTTGGTCAGCTGTTGGTCCAGCAGTTGTCTCTGCAGGCGGCTGTTAGCTTCTCTCTCCTCCATCAGCTCTCTCTGTGTGTGTCGATACTGAACGTCACGTCGACTCGCCTCTTCCTCGGCCTCGTTCAGCTGCCTCTTCAACGAGCGCATCCGCTGAGTCATCTACGCAAACACACACTAACTTCAGACTCTGTACTTTTCTCACAGTCTATCGTCCATCAATCATACGTCTGATCACCTGTTCAAATCACTGACGCCAACTATGACAATAATACTTACATCACAAACACAAAAACAGAGAAAAATAAATGTTGGTGTAAAAGTCTGAGAGAAAAAGATTACATTACTAAATAATAAGTAGTAATTAAATAATAATTATCTAAAAATATAATAAGTAATTTTTTATATATACACTACCAGTCAAAAGTTTGGAATCGGTAAGATTTTTACTGTTTTTAAAAGAAGTTTCATCTGCTCACCAAGGCTGCATTTATTTAATTAAAAATACAGTAAAAACAGTAATATTGTGAAATATTATTACAATTTAAAATAACTGTTTTCTGTTTGAAAATATTTTATAAATGTAATTTATTCTTGTGATCAAAGCTGAATTTTCAGCATCATTACTCCAGTCTTCAGTCTTGAACAGTAGTGTATATATATATATATATATATAGTTTTGTTAATATATTATATGGTTTTATTTGAACATGAATTACATTTTTTAAATAGTAATTATGTATACATGTATGTTATTAGAATTATACATTAATATTTGTGTTTATATATATATATCTGCTATCATATCTGCTATCATATATATATATATATATATATATATATATATATATATATATATATATAACACACACACACATATAAATATATATATACACATTACTATATTTATATAAATTACATAAATGATATGATGTTTATTTCAGATTGTGCTGTTTCTATGCTCTAATTAAATGTAAAAGAATAAATGTAAATTATATTAATGTAAAATTATAGTGTATTAACACATAAAATACATGTATACATAAATAATTACTTTTTATTTATTACATGTAATTTAAAATTATAAAAAATCTGTATTGATTAACACAAATATGTATTTATAATTACAGAGGCAAATATTATTAAATGTATTAAATAAGTAATTTGTGTGTGTGTTGTCCAGAGTTTTGTCTCCCTCTGCTGTCACTCAGTTGTACTAGCTCCCTCTGTGTGTGTGTGTGTGTGTGTGTGTGTGTGTGTGTGTGTGTGTGTGTGTGTGTCGTACCAGCTCCTTCTGCTCTGTGGAGATCTTGTGCTCCTCCTCCAGCTGCTCCGTCAGCTCGTGAATCTTCCTCTCCAGTTTGCTGATGGTGTTGCTCAAGACCACTTTATTCCTGAGGAGCAGGAGAACGACAGATCATTCCCACCGTGAGCTTCTGTACACAACTCTAGGGTTCTTCTCTCAGTTTTAAAGAACTCTTTATGACAAAACGCTTCAATATAAGGAGAAATACTTTCATGTTTAATGGGTTATTTCAGTTTTTCTAGTGATAAAGTATGTTTACAAGCTGTTTAATTCATAAAATGTAATTAACATGAAAAAAAAAGAAAAAAAAGAAAAGAATTAAAACTACATCCATAAAATGATCTCATGATGGAAACATAAAAGGTTCTATATATGAAGTGCCTAACGGAACCCTTCAAGAGTCCATATAGATTCCAAGCGTGCGTGTGTGTGTGTGTGTGTGAGTCTGTGTGTGTGTGTGTGTGTGTGTCTGACCTCTCCTCCGCACGCAGTGTGTTCTCCAGCTCTTTCGCTTTGATCTCGGCTCTAGTGACGGAATCGACCTCGACTCTGTTATTCTGAAGCTCCTCCATCTCCATGCGCAGATCTCGCAGCTGAAAACATCATCATCAGCATCATCATCATCATCATCATCATCATCATCATCATCACCACCATCATCATCATCATCATCATCATCACCACCATCATCATCATTAGAATCAGCATCATCATCATCAGCATCAGCATCATCATCGTTCATTATTAAAGATGTGTGTGTGAGTGAAGACACACACCTGTCTCTCCAGGATGGTCTTCTCACACTCCAGCTGCTCGTTGAGATCTTTCTCCTGCAGGAGCTTCATCTGCAGTTGTTCAGCCTGTGAGAGACACACACGTTCACACACCATTCTGTCCATCTGCTTTCAGCACAAAAGTGATGTCCTCAGCAGTTTTGTCTTGTTTTCCAGCAGTTCAAAGTTGGAATGACTTGTTTTAAAGGGACTTTAATGCAACCTGCTTTCAGAGTGTTTAGATATTTGTACTGGAAAACCGTTTTCTGCAGTGTTGGTGAGTTTACACCGGTGTAAAGAGAGTTTTGGTGGTGTTCAGACCTGATCCAGAGCTCTCTTGTGTTTGGACACCGATCGCTGCTCGTTCTCCTGCAGCTCCTCCAGATCGGCCTCCAGATCGATGATGTTCTCCTGTTAGCAGCGTGAACAGATACCAGAAATGAATCATGTCTCGTGTAATCGCTCAATCAGTGTTTCAACCACCGAAAGAAGTCAATAAAACAGCTTGAGAACAATGTCACGTAACGTCACATTTACCTCAGAAAAAACATTCAAAGACCATAAACTGGATAGTCAAGAAAAATAACTCTAGAGAGGAGCTTTTTGATAAATATATGCACTATATTTCATATTCATTATATTTTTAATTTATAAATTAATACATTTATTCATTTATTTTGTATTGTGTTAATTAATTATTTTAAAATAAATATAGTATATATGACATTACATATTCATTATGTTTAATTTATTAATACATTTATTTGTTCTTATTTGTATTTAATTATTTTAAAATCAATATATTATATTACATTAAACATATAATGAATATTATAGTATAATGTAATATAATATATAATATATTCATTTTAAAATAATTAAATACAAATATAAATAAATAAATGTATTAATAACTTAAAAATATATATAATATATATTATGTAATATATTTATTTTAAAATAAAAAAGAATAAATAAATTAATAAAATATATAATATAATATAATTAATTGATAATATAATTATTATTATATTTTTAGTTCATTATTATATTTTAATAATTAATAGAAAATATAATAAATGAAAACATTTATTTAATCTTATTTTTATATATTTATTTCTAAACATGTTGTCTTCATTATGTAATAATTATCTGAATAAATCCATCATGAAAACAAGTTATGACAGTCACTGTTAAAATACTTATATTTCAACAACAAATTAACATATCATGATATAAAAACTGCCTTATATGCTATTTAATATTTCATATACAACTTTGAGTTTTTATTTAAGTGCTTATTATTAAATAAATTTGATTTGATTAATTTGATTATTAAATAAACTGATTGATTATTAATTAAATAAATGAATATTTTTGTTTTTTTGCTAATTTATATATTTTTTTTAAAACTTTGGTCTTGAATTTTTTTTTTTTTTTGATGCATCGCTAATATAAATAATATGCAAATAGTCTATTTGATGATCTTTCAAACAGTTTTTCACAAACAGACAATATTCAGTAATATTACTGATTTAACGGCACTGAAAGTATCGGATGAGAACAAAATCTTTGTCTCATATCTGATGAAGTCTGCATCATTGATTTTCCTGTTTAACACTAACTATATAATCTGTACTGTATAAAGCAAGAATAGAATACTAGACAGTAGTGAACACACACACACACACAGCTGAACACAGAAGCACATGACACGGATGATGCGGTGTGTGTACCTGTGCTAGTTTGAGCTGTTTGGAGAGATCGTCTCTGGACTGGCTGAGCGTCTGCAGCTCCATGCGCAGATCCTCCACCATCCTCTCGGCCTGTTTACACTGCAGCTGCACACGCTCACGCAGCTGGATCTCCTCCTCCAGAGTCTGCTCCTTATCACTCAGCTTATCTGTCACCTGCGCACACACACACACACACACAGTCATGATGGAGTCAAGCGCTGAGATAATGTTTATTTTTCAGGATTCTTTGATGAATATGAGGTTCAAAAAAACAGCAATTATTTGAAATAGAATCTTTTGTAGCATTATAAATGTTATTAGTGTCACTTTCGATCAATTTAATGTGTTCTTGCTGAATAACAGTGTTAATCTGTGGCGTGTCTGACCTCTCCCTGCAGTCTGCTGACGATCTGTGTGAGGCGCAGCAGCTCCTGGTCCTTCTCCAGCACGCTCTCCTCCAGCTCCTCCACCCTCAGCTGAGCGTCGGCCCGCAGCTTCTGCTGCAAACTCAGCTCCGATCGCGCCTGATTCGCTTCCTGGAGAGCGTCTGACAACTGAGACACACACACACACACACACACACACTTTCTTCAGTCATCTTCATACTTGTTTCTCCAACTCTGAAACAACTTTGTTTTTATATTATTGAAGTAATATCGAAGCCAGTTATTCATGATCAGATCATGTGTGTGTACCTCCGTCTCCAGTCTGAACACACTATTGCCGAGTTCTAGAGCTTTCTTGGCTTTGTTCTGCTTCTCCAGCTCCAGCTCCTCCAGACTCCGTTCAGCGAGCCACAGTTTTTCAGACACAGTCTGAGCGTGTTGTGTTTGTTTCTCCAGAGCTTCCTGAAGGAACACACAGATCAGAAAACACCCAAAATAAAAACGTCATAAACATGTATTTTAATGATTTTACATCACACAAAATACAGAAAGCATAGATGCAAAGATGATCTTTCAATAACCATTTTCTTGATTTTGCTTGATGATATTTAGTATTTCCCCTAATTTACATTTGCTTATTAAATTATGTTACTGCTAATTTTCTGAGGGATTTTTGAAAAGCATTTTGTGGAGTTTATTTGCATGACAATAGGAATAAAACAGAGAAGAAGAAATAATGAAAAATAATAACGAAAATAATAAATACAAAATAATAAGTAAACAATAGAATAATTTATATATATATTATACATATATATTTATATATACACACATACATATATAATTATTAATTTATTTAATAATTATATATATATAATATTTTACAAATTTTATTTATTTATATCTTTAGTAATTTTGTGTTTATATATATATATTTTATTTTACTTCAGTTATTGTTTATTTTATTTCAAGTTTTAATTAACGATAATAACCCTACCATGAATATATTATTATACACACTAGCATTTAAAAGTTTGGGGTCGGTAAGATTATTTAAAAATAATAATAATAATAATGAAATAATAAATAAATAAAATAATAATAAAACAAATTCCCATTTTTGAGAAAATCAGAAATGCTGCCTTGTTGGGAAATAGCTGGGGGATTTATTTTATTTTATTTTATTTTATTTTATTTTAGTCAATGTTTATGTTATTTATATTAGTTAATATTAATTTTATTAATGGTTTTGGTTTTAGTTAACAATAATAACCCTGCCGTGAATGATACACTCTAGCATTTAAAAGTTTGGGGTCGGTAAGATAATAAAAATATATAAAAAATAATAAAAAATATAAGAGATTGTGTCTTTGAAGCATGTTTATTCATGATGGCGGCACTCGTACGCACCTCTGTGTCTTGTATTTTGTTCTTGAGCGTCTGCTGCAGGAAGTTGAAGGCGTATTCCTGAGTGTTTGCTTCCACCATCACCTCACGCGCCTCCGTCAGCTCTTTCTACACACACACACACACACACACACACACACACACACGTCAATCATCTCCATCACCTGATCACGGATCTATAGCGAGCATTAGCGCCCGCCCACTTTTTCAGCAGCACTGGTTCTGGAAGTATTTTTCCCATCCTTTTCTCCCATAGGGATTTAAAAAAAAAAAAAAAAAGAAGTCTTGAACCAAACCAACCAGCTACGAGGAGAATCACAACATTACACACTTTGATTTGAAGCAAAAAAGTATTTGAAAATACAAGACTGTGAACTCAATAGAGCGAAAGAACTACAATCCCATGAAGCATTGTGAACAGCATATTCTAATTAAGAATGTAAAGAGAAATATAAAGCTACTCATTTAAAAATGTTTATTATATAAATAAAAATATATTAAATTTATTGCAAAATATGCATATATATTTTGGCGTGTTTTGCTTGTTTCGATTGGTGTATTTTCTGTACAGCATCATGGTTAATGTAGTTTTTCATCATAAATTCCACTTAAACATGATTATTTTAAAACTAAGCTGAAAAAAATGTTTGCTTACAGCTTCAATGGAAGCAAATACCATCGATTAACAACCTCGTAGCTCACAGTAGGGCTGACTAACAGTTATCGTTAAAAAACAATTTCCCAATGGAGAAAATGGAGTTTTTCTTCCAGAACCGAGTGTTGCGCTCTGTCGATGTGTGCGAGTGTGTCTGTACCTCCATCTGTTTGAAGCGCTCCAGCATCACCTTGTTGTTGCTCTCTAACTCGACGATCCTCTCTCTGAGCCGGTTCATCTCACCCTGCATCTGTGTGTTCGTCCGCAGCAGATCTTCGTTGTTCACCAGCAGACCGCGCATCTCGAAGCGGATCTGATTCCTCTCCTTTTCCAGCTCGATGCTCTCCGCTTCCAGGAACTGGTTCCTCTGTAGCACATGAATCAAGACACATCAGCATTTTTGCACTGACCTCAACTAAACACTGAGCAAAACATTTCAGTTATTCTGAACAATTTCCAGAGGACAAAAACCTCTGGAAAACAGCAGACGAAGACCATGGAGACTTTATACTGACCCTGCGACAGTCGTCCAGCTGTTTGGTCAACTCCTGGACGAAATCCCGCTTGTTCGGCTGGTTGTTTCGATGCATGAGCTGACTTGGTGTGGCCTTTAAGAGAAAAACAGGAGTTCAGATACTTATTAATTTTACTTTTTATTTTTAGTTAAGTCAACTGCTGAGACATAAAGTGTCTGTAAAACACCCATTTATGGTTTTATTATTTTACTTAAATAATTATATATATATATATATATATATATATATATATATATATATATAAAAATGAATTAAATATTTTTAGTAAATGAATTATATATATATATATATATAAATTTAAATTAATTATTTATAAACAAATGATACATATTTAAATAATATATTAAATATAAAAATTAAATATAAAAATAATTATATATATATATATATATATATATATATATATATATATATATATATATATATATATATAAACAGAATTATAATTATAATTTTTATTTTAATTAGTCAGTTATTTAATTACATGCATATATAGATATATAATCAATATACATATTGTATATTATACATACATATATATATATATATATATATATTCAAATAATTTAAAAGTTATTTTATTATACATATAAATAAATATATTACTAATTTAATAAATTCATATAAAATTATAGTTAATGTAAATATTTAACTTTTTAATATTTTATTTAAATAATAATATAGAAATATATAAGTACATATAAATATAAAATTTTAAATAATTATTTTTAAACAAATAATAATACATATTTAAATAATATATTAAATATAAAAAATATAAAAATAATTATATATATATATATATATATATATATATATATATATATATATATATATATATATATATATAAACAGAATTATATTTTTATTTTAATTAGTCAGTTATTTAATTACATGCATATATAGATATATAATCAATATACATATTGTATATATATATATATATATATATATATAAAATTATAATTAATGTAAATATTTAACTTTTAATATTTCATTTAAATAATAATATATAAATATATATATATATATATATATATATATATATATATATATATATATATATATATATATTAGTATAGAATTTTAATATATAACATATAATAATGTTTTAGTATATAATTAATACTATTTCATTTCAATAATTTTTGAAAATATATATATAAATATATATAAACACACACAAACACATTATATTATTTTTGGCTGTGTTTTTCAAAAATTTCATAAAAATATATATTCATAATATATAATACTCATTTCACAGTGAAGGAAGTTTATAAACTCACGCTCACGTCTCGTCTGCGGGTCAGACTGTCATAGCCGATCCTCGAGCGATGAATCTGAGTCGGACTGTTGACGGGACTCGCGCTTCTGTTCAGACCGAAGAGGTTCATCTCGGACATGGTAGGTGACATCACTTCCTGTGTCTGACATACAGATTCAAATACATTAAGAACAATATTCAATAATCCTGCAGTGTGACATATGAAGTTTTAGTAGTCTGGATTAATATGAAGTCACAAAAGCTATAAATAATTATAAAAAAGAATTAGAAAATCAATGTTAAGGACAGTTAAGCACTGTATGTCCCACTGCAGGACACTGAGTGTCCATTTACACACTGTACAAGTACATGTTCTGTCCACTAGAGGGACACACACTCACACATAAAGCAGAAGGATGTGACGGATATTTACCTTAAAATCAGACATTCTGTTGATGGGATTGTAGTCCAAAGACAGCGTCGCATATGGACTGTTGAAAACCCGGGGAGGACTTTCAAAGCCGCCCATCTGAAGAACACAGAGACTTTACTGTACATCACATGATTGTACAGAGCATGTCATAATCATCATGACGCTTTTTAAATGGACACCATAATACATATAATAGTAATATTAAAATGAATAATTTCCTATAATAGAAGAAAAATAATTTAACAAAATGGCTCGTTTTGTGATCAACATGTTATATTCAAATTATGCTATCAGGGCAAACACCTGTCACAGCAAAAATAAAGATAATTTAACATATTTTTATTTTTAATTGTTAATTTTATATATTTTTTAATTTTTTAAAAAGGACAGACGGACACTCACCCTGTCGGACATGCTGTCCCAGTCCCGTGACGACAGCGACTCCATGGACCCACGCAGGGTGGAACTGATCCTCGTGAGATTCCCGTTGGTCCCGCCGCCGACCGGACTGCTGCCGTCCCCCACCGAACCATTGGAGGTGACGGAGCCGTTGCTGCCCAGGAAGAGCTGGTACTTTGGGTTGGGACGGACTTTAGGGGTCGAGGGTTCGTCATCAAACTGAGGACTGCTAGGCTGCTTCTCGCCGTTGTAGTGGGAATGCTGGGTAAGAAAAGAGAGCGGCGTGAGAGACGGTAGTGTTGCTGTTTGAGGAACTGAACTTCCAAAATCAACACAAATCAAAACAAGTACACACAGATTACAACAGATCGGATGCGTGTCGTGTAGTTACAAACACTCAAAGACGCAACAAACACACACATGCACATCTAAAGCGCTCATGCGCAGAAAACATTCTATTAACCTTAAATCCTAAAAGCCCACTTTTGTTTAGTTTAAATCGAAGTACTAAAATAACTAAAACTGAAATAAAAATTAATAAAAAATATAGACATATTAAAAAATATATAAATAATAATAATAATACATAAAATTACTAAAACTTTGTTTAAAATTAAAATAGATAATATAAAAATGTATGTAAAAATATCAAAATAACAAAAAATAAATAAATAAAATATAAAATAAATAATGACAAAAAATAAAATATAAAATAAAATAAATAATAAAAAATAAAATAAAATATAAAATAAAACAAAACTTCAAACTACTTCAGCTAGCTGCTACAGCAACATTTATCATTTTCATTTAGTTTAATTTGAAGTACTAAAATAATTAAAACTAAAATAAAAATTAATAAAAACTAGAGACCAAAAAAAACACAACAAATTACTAAAACTTCAAATTTAAACTGAAAATGGGAAATATAAAAAAATAAAAACTAATTAAAATATTAGTGAAAAAAATAATAGCATCTCAATTACACTAAAATAACACTAATGAACTAAAACTGAAACCATAAAAACATGTTCATTACTTGGAATAAATGTTGACCATAATGAATTAAAATTTACTAAATTTACTATTAAAATAACTAAAATAAAACTGAAATAAAAATTATTTAGACTTATTGAAAAAATAGTAATAATGACAAACAGAAAAAAAAAATTACTGAAACTTGAACTAAATTTATATAAATATAAAATGATAATAAAATAAATAAAATAAATAAAAAGGGAAATATAAAAATAAAAACTAATATTAGAACAAACTATAACCGTATCTGGATTCCAGTAGAGTAACACTGCTCATGCGCAGACAAACACTCTCAAACAGTCACTCTCAAAGACAGTGTGTTTGATTGGTTAGTATCGAGGTTGATTGATTAAGCGTGCAGCTGGAAATCAATCGGGTGATTGACAGATTGGTGCGTGTCAGGCGTGCGGAGGTTCGCAGTGAAGCAGCGCGGCTGTCCGATACCGGACTTACCGGCCCGGGAACAGAAGCGTCCGGACTTTCTGTACTGTGGTTTTTCTTGCCATCTTTGGCGTGTTTGATCTTGTCTTCTGTCTTCTTCTCTGCGGCGGGACGTTTCTGCTCTGAGGTTTCTTGTGATTTGGGATCTGATATTTCTCCAGATGAGACTGAGTTCTGGTTCTTCCCTCTTTCTTTGCTTTCATGTCTCATATTCCCGGTATCCTGACCGCTCACTTCTTGACTTTTGACCTTCAGCGACCCAAGCCAAGGCAGCGACCCGTTGGGTCCGCCGAACCTGTAAATGAGGTCTTTAACGCTCCCCGATCGCATCAGATTGGATCCGGCGTTCAGCGCCGCCTTCTTATTGTCCGCCCAGTTCCAGTCCTCGTCCTCCAGGGTGACGCTCCTTCCTTTGGACGTCTGTTTTGGACCGTTTGTGTTGTGTTTTGAGTCTTTCCTCTCTGTTCCCTAAGAAACACATCACTTTGTTTGAACACACACACTGTTCTGAAGAAACATTCCCACAGGTGTTGTGCAACTGTTATATTCCTGAGGGAAAGTACACGAGACGCTCTTCTAATAGCAATTGTGTCCATATTACGACAGAACAGAACATGAAATACACGAGCACAGTTTCACCCAGACGGAAAAACCACCAAAAATGCATCCCTCAAATAAATCATTAATTCAATCTTTCCATAATTCTGAGTATGTAAATAGAGACATTAATCCAATGTTTGGAGATTCAACCACCTTGACACCACAGGCTCATTTGCTATGCAGTGTTTGTGTTAGCATGTAAATATGATCATTTCACATTTCAGATTCATATACTGGCAGTTTCGGCCTAAACTTCATTCTTCTGTTGTGCAAAGGGTTCTGGGCAATTTTACACCAAAAAAGCATGCATGAATGCTTAGTTTTAAAACCCACAAGAAATAGTGAGCAATTATTATTATATTTAATGTAAAGTAATTAAAAGTGAGGAATTTTCTTCCATAAAAAACCCCACACACAGCAAAACACATTTGGAAAATTATCTCTTTTTATATATATATATATATATATATATATATATATATATATATATATATATAATGTGTGTGTGTGTGTATAAATGTATAAATTTACATTTTTTATAAATTATATATATATATATATATATATATATATATATATATATATATATATATATATATATATATATATATATATATATATAACTAAAATAATTTAAATAGTTTTACATAAATAGTTTTACAAATTATATATATATATATATATAATTTTACATTAATATTTTTATATATATTTTTACATTAAACTTTATATTTTTGTACATTATATTTTATAAAAAATATTTATGCAAAATTATAAATTGTAAAAATATAATGTAAAAAAATAAAAAAATAAAATATATATATATATATATATATATATATATATATATATATATATATATATAATATAGAATTATAACTACTACAAATATATAATTATTTTAAAATATTTATAATACATAAAAAATAATTATTTAAATAATTAATAATTATTTATAAATATATATATTTTTATCTGTCAACCAAACATTCCATTATTATTTTGGAAGATTTTTTAAGGATTTTTTAACACAATAATACTATGATTTTCAAACCACTAAACAGTATAATATCCATGCACTTTTAAAATATTTAATTTATGGCTATTCTCAAAATATTGTGCATTTATACATTTATAATTTATATGTTATATTATTTTTTGCTGGTCAGGTGTCACGCTCTGACTAACTCTGTCCGGCAGTGAGACTGATACAGGACACACCAGAAGAGATTTGGGGTTTTTGGATATGTGATAATAATTCAGAAAAACATGGTATTATGGGATGTTAAAAGACAATTAATATTCAGTCATATTATCATGGACTGACAATACTGAACTGAACTGAATCAACACTATATACAGTCTTCTGAAGAGCTGCAACAGCAGGCCAATGTGTGTGTTTGAGTGCGTGTGTGTTTGAGTGAGTGTGAGTGTCTGTGTGTGTGTGTTTGAGTGAGTGTGAGTGTGTGTTTGAGTGAGTGTGTGTGTGTGAGTGAGTGTGAGTGTGTGTTTGAGTGAGTGTGAGTGTGTGTGAGTGCGTGTTTGAGTGAGCGTGAGTGTGTGTTTGAGTGAGTGTGAGTGTGTGAGTGTGTGTTTGTGTGAGTGTGAGTGTGTGTGAGTGCGTTTGAGTGAGCGTGAGTGTGTGTAAGTGCGTTTGAGTGAGTGTGAGTGTGTGTTTGAGTGAGCGTGAGTGTGTGTTTGTGTGAGCGTGAGTGTGTGTGAGTGCGTTTGAGTGAGTGTGAGTGTGTGTAAGTGCGTTTGAGTGAGCGTGAGTGTGTGTTTGAGTGAGCGTGAGTGTATGTGAGTGTGTGTGAGTGCGTTTGAGTGAGTGTGAGTGTGTGTAAGTGCGTTTGAGTGAGCGTGAGTGTGTGTTTGAGTGAGTGTGAGTGTCTGTGAGTGTGTGTTTGAGTGAGTGTGAGTGTGTGTTTGAGTGAGTGTGAGTGTCTGTGTGTGTGTGTTTGAGTGAGTGTGTGTGAGTGTGTGTTTGAGTGAGTGTCTGTGAGTGTGTGTTTGAGTGAGTGTGAGTGTGTGTGTGTGTTTGAGTGAGTGTGAGTGTGTGTGAGTGTTTGAGTGAGTGTGTGTTTGAGTGAGTGTGAGTGTCTGTGTGTGTGTTTGAGTGAGTGTGAGTGTGTGTGAGTGTGTGTTTGAGTGAGTGTGTGTGTGTGTGTGTTTGAGTGAGTGTGAGTGTGTGTGTGTGTGTGTGTGTGTTTGAGTGAGTGTGAGTGAGCGTGAGTGTGTGTTTGAGTGAGCGTGAGTGTGTGTGTGTGTAAGTGCGTTTGAGTGAGCGTGAGTGTGTGTGTGTGTGTGTGTGTAAGTGCGTTTGAGTGAGCGTGAGTGTGCGTTTGAGTGAGCGTGAGTGTGTGAGTGAGCGTGAGTGTGTGTGTGTGTGAGTGCGTTTGAGTGAGTGTGAGTGTGTGTTTGAGTGAGTGTGAGTGTCTGTGAGTGTGTGTTTGAGTGAGTGTGAGTGTGTGTTTGAGTGAGTGTGAGTGTCTGTGTGTGTGTGTTTGAGTGAGTGTGTGTTTGAGTGAGTGTCTGTGAGTGTGTGTTTGAGTGAGTGTGAGTGTCTGTGTGTGTGTGTTTGAGTGAGTGTGAGTGTGTGTGTGAGTGTGTGTTTGAGTGAGTGTGTGTGTGTTTGAGTGAGTGTGAGTGAGCGTGAGTGTGTGTTTGAGTGAGCGTGAGTGTGTGTGTGTGTAAGTGCGTTTGAGTGAGCGTGAGTGTGTGTGTGTGTGAGTGCGTTTGAGTGAGTGTGAGTGTGTGTTTGAGTGAGTGTGAGTGTGTGAGTGCGTTTGAGTGAGCGTGAGTGTGTGTTTGAGTGAGTGTGTGTTTGAGTGAGTGTGAGTGTCTGTGAGTGTGTGTTTGAGTGAGTGTGAGTGTGTGTTTGAGTGAGTGTGAGTGTCTGTGTGTGTGTGTTTGAGTGAGTGTGTGTGAGTGTGTGTTTGAGTGAGTGTGTGTTTGAGTGAGTGTCTGTGTGTGTGTGTTTGAGTGAGTGTGAGTGTCTGTGTGTGTGTGTTTGAGTGAGTGTGAGTGTGTGTGAGTGCGTTTGAGTGAGTGTGTGTTTGAGTGAGTGTGAGTATCTGTGTGTGTGTGTTTGAGTGAGTGTGAGTGTGTGTGAGTGTGTGTTTGAGTGAGTGTGTGTGTGTGTGTTTGAGTGAGTGTGTGTGTGTGTGTGTTTGAGTGAGTGTGTGTGTGTGTGAGCTTGAGAGTGTGAGTGTGTGTTTGAGTGAGCGTGAGTGTCTGTGTGTGTGTTTGAGTGAGTGTGAGTGTCTGTGTGTGTGTTTGAGTGAGTGTGAGTGTGTGAGTGCGTTTGAGTGGCGTGAGTGTGTGTAAGTGCGTTTGAGTGAGCGTGAGTGTGTGTAAGTGCGTTTGAGTGAGTGTGAGTGTGTGTAAGTGCGTTTGAGTGAGTGTGAGTGTGTGTTTGAGTGAGTGTGAGTGTCTGTGTGTGTGTGTTTGAGTGAGTGTGAGTGTGTGTGAGTGTGTGTTTGAGTGAGTGTGAGTGTGTGTGAGTGTGAGTGAGCGTGAGTGTGTGTTTGAGTGAGTGTGAGTGAGCGTGAGTGTGTGTAAGTGCGTTTGAGTGAGTGTGAGTGTGTATTTGAGTGAGCGTGAGTGTCTGTGTGTGTGTTTGAGTGAGTGTGAGTGTGTGAGTGCGTTTGAGTGAGCGTGAGTGTGTGTAAGTGCGTTTGAGTGAGCGTGAGTGTGTGTTTGAGTGAGTGTGAGTGTGTGTTTGAGTGAGTGTGTGTTTGAGTGAGCGTGAGTGTGTGTGTATGTGTGTATGTATGTGTGTATATGTGTGTGTGTGTGTGTAATTCTGTGAAGTTTCAGTGTTGTTCTGGATCAGATACACTCATGTGGACAGTGAGTTCATGTGTCACTGCTCCAGACAAATGCAATTGCGTTCTGACATGTTACTCTGAGCTCAGAGGGATCAGGAACAGCGAGAGGCGATAAATCGAACTGTATGAGCTCCGACACTCACTCACAATCCCCTTCTTAACCCTATAAACCCTGCTGTATCAGTTACAATCTGTAAGACCTCTAAATGATCAACATGATCAAAACCTGTCGATCTCCTCCAGTCCTTCCGTCGTCTGACTGACACTTTAGACTGAAGATCTCACAGATTTACATTACAAACTTCAGAATTTCATCTTACTTTTTGATCATATAAATATCAGCATCTGCACAAAAAAGCACATTTTTGCTCAGTTTGTGCCTCTGAATAAAACGGAGCTGTTTCTTCTCACTATATGAGCATCAAAAATATGATGCCCAACAAAAAACACTTTTCCATTTCCAAACTGACTATTATTTATATATCAGGCTTTACAGGGTTAAAATAATAAAATCCCAAACAGCCGGCCGTCTGTAAACACGACACACAATCTCAGACAAACATGTGTCACACACACACAAAATACTGGAATTACCATCATGCAATATTTCACATAATTAAAGCATAATTATGTAAACGACTGTCCAGTGGGTGAATTTAAGGCCTAATCCAGGGGCTCGCCCAGCGCTCTTCCCCAGGGACGCTGCACTGATCTCTGGGTACCGGGGTGAGCAGCTCCCCGGGTCAACGACGACGCCAATCACTTACAGTATTTAAGAGCTCTGAGAGGATTATCGCTTAATCTACAATTTAATGTGATTAATTTCCACCAAATACGATTTCATTCTGCTGAACGTCCCTCGGGACGAGGCTGCGTCTGTGTTTCGGAGCAGTAAATTGAAATAAATGACATCATATAAGCTTGTGACAGTCTGGCATTTATGAGTATGACAGAGATGATTAACGTTATGAAGAAGATGCGACACGTTTGCTGAAATAAACTCCCCAAAATCCCTGAAGCTTTTCCTGTGGCGTCGATTTCGGGCGACAGTCCCACGCCCGCAATCGCAGAGCCTGTTGCTGTGGCGACGGCAGGTCGCCACAACACCCTGGGTGGGGGCGGGGATTAGTATGCAGATGAGGTCAGGTCGCAGGGGCGTGAGAGTGAGAGGAGATTTACCGACTGTTCCTCATTCCTTCAGTTCAGACGCATCACTCGACATCTGCCTCATTCACACACACCGTCTCACACACACACACACTGAGAGAGTGAATCAGAAACGGGTCATATTTTACACCCAAATCAAAAGAAAAACAGAATAATTATGCATAAAGAAAATTAAACCTATTTTAGGACAATTATGTTTTTATATGTGTGTGTGTGTGTGCAGGTGAGTGTGTGTGTGTGCGTGTGTGAATGTGTATGTGTGCGTGCGTGAGTGTGTGCATGAGTGTATGTGTGCCAGTGTGCGAGTGAGTGTGTGTGTGTGTGTGTGTGTGTGTGTGTGCATGTGTGTCTCTGTGTGTGTATGTGTGTGAGAGCGTCTCTCTGTGCAAGTGTGTGTGTGTGAGAGAGAGTGAGTGAGTGTGTGTGTGTGTGAGAGTGAGAGTGTATGTGCGTGTGCATGTGTTTGTGTGTGTGTATGTGTGTGAGAGTGTCTCTCTGTGTGAGTGTGTATGTGTGTGTGCGTGTGTGAGAGAGAGAGTGAGTGTGTGTGTGTGTGTGTGTGTGTGTGTGTGTGTGTGTGTGAGAGAGAGTGAGTGTGTGTGTGTGTCTCTGTGTGTGTCTCTGTGTGAGAGTGTCTCTCTGTGTGAGTGTGTGTGTGTAAGAGTGTCTCTGTGTGTGTGTGTGTGTGTGTGTGAGTGTGTGTGTGTGTTTCCCTCAGGCTCTGGTACAGTAACATATGGCTCTGGATTCAGGATGCGCTTTGACCCAGTTTCCTGCGATCCTGAGCTCAAATCACTCAGAGTGAGTCTGTGCGCTTCAATCCACAAGATAAAACTACATTTCTACATTAATACCAAAACATGAGCGGCAAATGTCCGAGAAAAACGTGGATGATCACCAGAATGCGTTCGCTAGTACATTTAGTGTCTATTTTACATTGTCATGTGGTTTCTAAAGAGGTTCTGGAAACACGTAAAGCCTTTATGTATAATGCATTACAAAGGTATTCATAATGTACATCATAATGCATTATAAATAATTGCAATTATAACATTTGCAGATTCCTTGTTACATCTGAAATTGTCATGTGTTTTAATGCATTATACTTTCAAAACGTGTAACAATGAATAGATAAGAATTATAATGTGGTTACAATTATTCATGACATCATTCTATGCATTAAAAATAATGCATTATATATAAAGGCTTTAAGTAAAGACACTAACTAAATGTTACAGCAATAGTGATGATTGACACATACACACACACACACACTCTAGTAATGTATTCATAATGCATAACTGCCGTACGCATGATAAAACAATATGCACTGCAAAAATGAGTATTTTTCTGACCCTGTTTGCAGATATTTGTTCTTGTTTTAGGCTTAAACTCACTTCATTTTGATCAATTTTTCAGAAAACAAGACTTAATATCTTCAGTCATTCTGCTTCTTGAGTAATTTTAAGAATATGTGAGTTTGTCACTTCTTTCTATATATCAGTAAAACAGCCTCTTTATTTATTATCAGTATTATTAACACACATGCACCGGGGTTTACAAATCTAATTCATCAGCAATAAAACCCCACTAATGTTCCTCCAACATCAAAAGGCGACGTCAAAATCTCTGGAGAAAAGAGCGAAACAACAGAATGTGTCCCTGAATGACAACACATGGAGAATGAGAAAAAAACGAGACGTGACGGAGGAGAAGAGCGTGAGAAGCTGCCAGGTGAGCGGACAGATGCTCCATGAGATCCACGCTCAACATCAGCAACATCTGGAGCAGTTTAGAGGAATACATATCAAAAGACACACACACACTCACAATATATTACTATTTATGGTCATTGTAAGAGCCACAAGTTACCTATTTCTTTATATGAATTTGGAGTGTAATATACTTTTGAAACCTGAAATCTCCAATATATCATAAGCTTGCTTAATTATGGTGACATCATTTCCTGCCATGTTTTTTTTTTTTGTTTTGTTTTTTTAAAAGTAAGATTTCTGACCTTTTTGTTTCCAGTTAATTTTGTTAATAAACATTCTTAAATGAAGAAGTACAAAGAAACACGCCGAATGGTCCAGATCTGCTGATGTGTGTTTATATTTTCAGAGGTTTGTTTTTACCGTGCTGGTTTCCTGCGCACTCATTCCTGGCATCCCGTTGGTCAGTTTGTCACTTAGTTGGTTCAGTTTCTCCAGATGCCTTTTCCCAGCAATCCTGCTCCCGTAAACGCAGTCTTTACAAGCCGGAGGTGTTGCCCACGATGCACTTCAGCAGCTCTGGAGATAAAACTACAACACAAAGACGATGGAGAATAAAATAAACGCACATCTGGAGCATGAAGCATCCCAAAAACCAACAAAGAAAACATTACATAGTGACATTATTTGCATGACAGTTAAGCACATTTCATCTGAATTCTCATTGAAATGTTATATATACACTGAATATCCATCCTGCAGTTTAAAAAATATATAATTTCACTGACAAGCTCTGTCTGCAGTCTGTGGTTTCTCCACTAGAGGGCGATGTGTTTGCACACATCAGTGGAGGAAAGCACTATAAAGTGTGCTCTATGAAGTGACCATCACCTCTCAAAGCACAAGAACGGATCGTATTCAAAGTATACGAGGGAAAATCTCACAGATGTGCTTCAGAATCTCTTCTGAAACTCTAAAAACATATCAGATGATCAGTTAATATAGATCACTAATGTAGAGTAACCAGAAATAATTTAATCAGTAATATTTCAGTGGTTCTCTTGTTTTTGCATGCATTTATAATTTCTTTGTATGACAGCCTGGACAAAAATTAAGTTGCACAATTTGTCATGTTTCATTGAGTTATTATCACAAATAAAACAATCGACTGCAAGCACAACTACTGTACACAATATGCTTACAAACTCTTTTAATAATATTTGAATGAAGGATGAAGATGTCAGATTTCCTATAGGCCGGACGTCACTTTTGGCACGCGACAGTGATCTAATGGAGAATCGGTGTGTTTGTGTGTAAGCCGCGTTTGGAGGCAGACGAGCATCTGTTCAATGCAGCCGCCTCTGAACCTCCTTTAACCTCTTGTTTACAGTGCGTTTGGAAAATGAGGTCTCACGCGCTGCGAATACACCAGCGTACGACCCCACCGGGCTCCCGCGGCCCAAACCGCCAGCTGACGGCTCGCAGACACACACTACACACATCACAATCAGCCGCCATCGCTCAGACGCACACAACGATCGCATGGAAAACGAGAATTCAGACACCTGGGAAAAGCAGAAGTTCAGTAAACCACAAACAACTGGTGCTTTTAGGCACGAGGTGAACTGAAGTGTCTTATGAATACATTTAAAAAACAGTAAGGTCATGTTATAATGTCAATATTGCATAATCCATCTCAATCCCATATGTGATGAATGTGATGAATCTGTGTTTGTTTTCTCTTGGATGACTCCAGAGAAAGTCGTCTGAAGGAAACGCGGTGCCCAGAGGACACGAGACGAGAGGTCAGTCCTCAGCAAATAAACCTCTCAGAAAGCCAAGAGACGCCCACAGGGAGCGGGCAGAAGGTCGAGAGAGACGCACACACACATCACAACTTTGTTTTGCCCTCGTAAGGAACCCTGGGAACATTTCAATTTCCCTTACTAGGGAGTTGTGAGTGTTATAAGTTGTTGCTATGCAGTTGCTAGGGTGTCCTGAGTGTTTTTTGACTGTTGCTAAGCAGTTGCTAGGGTGTTCTGAGTGTTTTAGGTTGTTGCTATGCAGTTGCTAAGGTGTTCTGAGTGTTTTAGGTAGGTCATTGCTATGCAATTACTTGGGTGTTCTGGGTGTTTTTTGACTGTTACTATGCAGTTGCTAGGGTGGTCTGAGTGTTTTAGGCTGTTACTATGCAGTTGCTAGGGTGTTCTGGGTGTTTTAGGCTGTTGCTAATTTGTTCCGAGTGTTTTAGGTTGTTGCTATGCAGTTTCTAGGGTGTTCTGAGTGTTTTAGGCTGTTTCTATGCAGTTGCTAGGGTGGTCTGAGTGTTTTAGGCTGTTACTATGCAGTTGCTAGAGTGTTCTGGGTGTTTTAGGCTGTTGCTAATTTGTTCCGAGTGTTTTAGGTAATTGCTATGCAGTTACTAAGGTGTTCTGAGTGTTTTAGGCTGTTGCTAATTTGTTCCAAGTGTTTTAGGTTGTTGCTATGCAGTCGCTAGGGTGTTCTGGGTGTTTTAGGCTGTTGCTAATTTGTTCCAAGTGTTTTAGGTTGTTGCTATGCAGTCGCTAGGGTGTTCTGAGTGTTTTAGGCTGTTGCTAATTTGTTCCAAGTGTTTTAGGTTGTTGCTATGCAGTCGCTAGGGTGTTCTGAGTGTTTTAGGCTGTTGCTAGTTTGTTCCGAGTGTTTTAGGTTGTTGCTATGCAGTCGCTAGGGTGTTCTGGGTGTTTTAGGCTGTTGCTAATTTGTTCTGAGTGTTTTAGGCTGTTACTATGAAATTGCTAGTGTGTTCTGACTGTTTTAGTTTGTTGCTATGCAGTTGCTAGGGTGTTCTGAGTGTTTTAGGCTGTTGCTATGCAGTTACTATGGTATTCTGGGTGTTTTAGGCTGTTGCTATGCAGTTACTGGGGTGTTCTGAGTGTTTTAGGCTGTTGCTATGCAGTTACTAGGGTGTTCTGAGTGTTTTAGGCTGTTGCTAATTTGTTCTGAGTGTTTTAGGCTGTTACTATGAAATTGCTAGTGTGTTCTGACTGTTTTAGTTTGTTGCTATGCAGTTGCTAGGGTGTTCTGAGTGTTTTAGGCTGTTGCTATGCAGTTACTATGGTATTCTGGGTGTTTTAGGCTGTTGCTATGCAGTTACTGGGGTGTTCTGAGTGTTTTAGGCTGTTGCTATGCAGTTACTAGGGTGTTCTGAGTGTTTTAGGCTGTTGCTAGTTTGTTCTGAGTGTTTTAGGTTGTTACTATGCAGTTGATATGGTGTTCTGTGTATTTTTGGCAGTATGTTTTAGGCTGTTGCTATGCAGTTACTATGGTATTCTGGGTGTTTTAGGCTGTTACTATAAAATTGCTAGTGTGTTCTGACTGTTTTAGACTGTTGCTATGCAGTTGCTAAGGTATTCAGAGTGTTTTAGGCTGTTGCTAGTTTGTTCTGAGTGTTTTAGGTTGTTACTATGCAGTTGATATGGTGTTCTGTGTATTTTTGGCAGTTGTATGGGTGTTTTGACTATTTTAGGCTGTTGCTATGCAGTTGCTAGGGTGCAGTGAGTGTTTTGGGCTATTAGGGTTAATACTTGGCACTCGAGGTTTCCATCAGAGCACTATAAGCTCTAACACTAGTCATGATTGACGAACAGCACTACTACTGTGAATTCAAGCCAAACAGTCACAATATCACGCTGAGCTTCTCTCGACCAATCAGACTCCGTGTGAGCGACAGATGAGGCTGGATAATGAGACGAGAGCGTCTCCATCTGAAACAGGTGCGAACGGATCGGTCCTTTCCAATCACATCCGTGTTAATTTATGAGGTGAGATCTGCCGATCGTTTCTTTCCAGGGACAAAAGACAAACAGGACAGAAATAACCAGTGATGGAGTGAACAAAAACTTCAGGAATACAGAGGAACAAAAGATGATGAAGAAGTTAAATATGGCGAGAATAAATCCGCGCTGAGGCCTGCAGAGCCAGACGACCTACATGTGATTAATTATGAAAACATGAATGATGTATAGTTATTAGGAGCTTACAGAAACAGAGAGATTGACACTTAAAGAGTCGTGCAGAAATCACCTGAACATGATCTCTTTGTTATCTCTGATTTAATGGTTTAGTTTCGATTTGAATTTCTTTGTTGGAAACAATGCAAAGGATTGAACATACAAAAACATGTCACTTCAGTTCAGATTAAACCACTTTGTCTTCAAATAAAGGCATAGAAATCATAAAGGCTGTGCAACACATAAAGCACTCATGGGATTACATGGGTTCTGGTTTTCATTCTTCTGAGGAAATCAAGCGATTATTTCACAAGCGGACTAAAATGGATTTCCCAAGACAAGTAACAACTTGAGTCGGTTCTGAAAGAAAGACCAGACTAATTTTGGTTTCGAATGCAAGTCGATGCAATACATCAACAAAAAAAAAAAAAAAGCCAAACCCAAAACGACGTCACAACAGATCAGATATAATGAGTGAGAAGTTCTTAAACGACAGTAAATTTACTGTTAGGAGGAAGGAGACACGCCCAGAACACAGAGATGTGCTTTGACATGATTTCTGTGGCTGAATGAAGGTGAATCGGGGACACTTCGGAGGGATTTACTGACAGACGCTCGCTGCTGATGTCATCCACACAACAAAGACAACCAACAACCATTAACAGGGTTAATATGCAAATCAGGGTCCTGTTAAAGAGTTAATTTGGCCGTAACAGCTGCTGGAATGAGGGATTATAGAGGAATGAGAGAGAAGAGAGAGAGAGAGAGAGAGAGAGAGAGAGAGAGAGAGAGAGAGAGAGAGAGAGAGAGAGAGAGAGAGAGAGAGAAAAATAAATAAAACAAAAGTAAAAAAGGAAAGACAGACAGACAAATAAAACTAAATGAATAAAAAAATATACAAAAGGAAGAAAAGAAAATTAGAAAAATAATTAAAAAGCAAAAATAAAAAAAGGAAAGAAAGACAAATAAAAATAAATAAACAAATAATAAATATATAAAACAAAGATAAGAAAAATAAATATAAAGAAAGAAAGAAAGAAACCAATAAAAAATATATAAAAAAAAAGAAAAGAAAAATTAAAAATAAAAAATAAAAATAAATTAAACAAAAAGGAATGAAAGAAAGAATAAATAATAATGAATAAAACGAAACAAACAAATAAATAATGATAAACAAATAAAAAAAGAAATAACAAAAGAAATGAATAGAAATAAAATGTAAAAAATTAATTAAAAGTAAAATTAAGAAAAAATAACTAGAAAGAAAGATAAAATAAATTAAAAACAAAAAAACAAATAATAATAAAAATAAAAATAAAAAATACAAAATGCATTAGAAATAAAATGTAAAAATTTAATTAAAAGAAAAAATGACTATAAAGAAAGAAAGAAAGAAGTAGCACATGATGTGTGTTTAAACAGAGATCAGAACAACACACACATACACACACTCATACACAGATGATGTCTGCAGCAAAGCATGCTGGGATCAGTCTGATTTGTCACTTAAACTACTGGACACACATCCTGACATTATATTTGTCTCTGCAAATTATGATAATTACATCTAATGCGTTGTGTAATGCAGCTCCTCTGTGAGTGTGTGTGTGTGTGTGTGTGTGATTAACAAACATTACACCATTATATAACTCTAAACAGATTATTACTTCATGTACATTCCAATAGTCATGAAACTGATGTACATATTTGAATAAATATTCATATTCTAGTGATCTGTCATGTATAATGTGTGTTTAAGGCATATTAATGAAAGACTCACATGGTGTTTTTCTGCTGTTACTCTTCAGTTTCTCAGTCCTCTTCAGCAAAACACTGTTGACAAACACACACAATCACAAAATAGATGATTTAATCTGATTAAGTGTCACTATAACACACACACACACACACACACACACACACGACTAATGGACTCAGACGGAGCTGGACCTCAGAGCTGCTGGGAGATTTTCAGTCCCAGATGGGAGAAAAACACAGACAGAAGACTTCAATCTGTCTGATCTGCTCCTACAATCACAACACATCTCACACGTCTCCTGCCTCTATTTAAAAGAGGCCACATTATGTCCTTGATGTTGTTTTCAGGCTCTACTAGATTGAATGTTGATTATTTTCCTCATATTCTCCATTGTTCAGCTCCTCTCTTCCCAGTCTGTCAGTAACGCTCTGTTTAGTTCCTGTCTCTATGAAGCCCCTCCTTCTGAAAAGCACAATGTGCTCTGATTGGTGTTTGGGAAATGTCCCGCCCCTTACCATAACCGCCAGTTTCAACACACTACTAACTAACTCAACCAGGCCCCGCCCCTTTATTCTGCATATGAATTATTTAAATGAGGAATATTGTGAAGAAAACTCAAGACTACAATGGAGGCGTTTCAGGGAGTTCAGAAACTTCTTTTCATGCTCAAACAGCAACATTAAACACACTATAGAAAGATGAACGTGTGAAAATAGTTCCTCTTTAACACAACATGTATTTATTTCATCCTCTAACTAATCATTAACTCATGCCATTTGAGAGTCTTGCTGCACGTTAATCATTTCAGTGTGCAAATGACTGGCATTTGCCACAAACACCTAAAAGGAATCATTGGGAAAAACTGAATACGTGTGGAAACTCAGAATGGCATATTAATATATCACTTTTTAACATACCATACTACTATTTCTGTAGTATGCATATGTGACATTTCTACATGCACGCAACAGTGGATGATATTCAACATCTGAGTGCGATTTTATTTAATAAATATTCACTTCATTTGATCTAAAATACAGTAAAAATTGTGAAATATTATTATAATTTAAAGTTACTGTTTTCTATGTGAATATATAGTAAAGTGTAATTTATTCCTGTGATCAAAGCTGAATTTTCAGCATCATTACTCCAGTCTTCAGTGTCACATGATCCTTCAGAAATCATTCTAATATGATGATTCTGAACAGCTATTTTAAATTGTAATAATATTACTGTATCAGAACATCATCTGTGACTCATTATTCTAGAATTAAACTGGATTAAAAATGCAAAACATTTATTTTTTTAAGAGTTTCAGCAAAGACAGCGACACGCCACGGCAGATCCCAGTGCACTGTGGGAAACGGTGACATCATCAGTCTGTCTATGAGAACTAAGAGTGTTACGCAAAAAACATTCTTGTACAGAAACGAAATCCACAGTAATCCAGCAGATATCTGACATAATTCAAGTGAGTGACAAACACTGCAGGAGAACCATGAGGAAGAGTGATCTACTCACACGAGCAGATGAACCCACGCTCACGACGAAGGGTTCAACTTTAGGGTTTTTGGACGGCAACAGTGTGTGTGTGTGTGTGTGTTTGTATCGCAATAAATAAGCTTTCAGAGGTTTCTGCTGAACTGTCATTTGATTAGCTCTTTTCTCATGATGAAACTTTTCACACTCACACACATTTATCTCAGTATTTAAATGAGGACATCCATAGACTAGCTCGTTAGAATAACAACAGACTAACTTTAAACCTGTGAACGAAACTCAACACTGATGATAATTTGATGTAGAAACTATTTTCGCTCAGAAATTTCACAGTTAATTACAGAGAAATGGCCAGTAACACTTTGAACTAAACATGAAATTCTGAAGTAGAAAAACAGTGAAACTCTCCAATATTCTTTGTTTTATTTACAAGCTCAACAGTTTACAGGACAGATGTTTTTACTCAAACAGAAACCAGGAGCAAGGTCACATTCCTGAACCGAACGCTGATAAAACTCTCAGTAACAACTGACCATTAAACACACTGACCGATGCTTTTCAATGCATTTCATAAAAGTCAAACATTTTTTCTCCCTTACTGTAGATTTGGTTCACTGTCGCCGCTGGGTTTAAAAATAATTAATAATATTAAGTTATATTATCCATTTAACATCAGATGAGAACAAAATCTGAATTGAGCTGAAAAATGAGAAATAAAAACATATATATATATGTGTGTGTGTGTGTGTGTGTGTGTGTGTGTGTGTGTGTGTGTGTGTGTGTGTGTGTGTGTGACCCTGGACCACAAAACCAGTCATAAGGGTAAATTTTTTGAAATTGTGATTTATACATCATATGAAAGCTGAATAAATAAGCTTTTCATAGATGTGTGATTTACAACTATTTGAAAATCTGGAATCTGAGGGTGCAAAAAAATCAAATATTGAGAAAATCACCTTTAAAGTTGTCCAAATGAAGTCCTTAGCAATGCATATCCGTAATTTTTTGATATATTTACGGTAGGAAATTTACAAAATATCTTCATGGAACATGATCTTTACTTAATATCCTAATGATTTTTGGCATAAAAGAAAAATCAATAATTTTGACCCATACAATGTATTGTTGGCTATTGCTACAAATATACCCGTGTGACTTATGACCGGTTTTGTGCTCCAGGGTCGCACACGCATTGAACAAAATAGGCTTCATTTTCTTTATTTTATTTCATGAGGAATATGATATTCACCCTGAAATTACAGAAAGTGTAAGGTTACAGTCACACACACACACACACACACACACACACACTGTCCTGAAGCGTGTGTTACATCATGTACAACAAATGAAAACATGTACAAAGTTCTGTGTGACAGTGTTTTGTGGCATGTGGGTAAAAGGCACACTGGGAACAGGGTGTGTGTGGGTGGGGCGGTAAACCTTCTCCTCCAGCAGGGTGTGTGTGTGTGTGTGTGTGTTTGTGTGTGTGTGTGTGTGTGTGTCTCTGGGTGGGGTTGTTTTAAATATCACTCAGTAAAGTTTTAAGAGGTGAAGGGCACATGGTTACAAAAAACACACCGCTTTAATCCAACTTCCCCACTGCTGTCAAATAAACTTCAGTCCCACACAATTCCTTGAAAAGGTGGTGCAATATACGTAATCTCAGCATCAGGTCAAACAGGCTTTATGATAAAAAGAAACCTGGTTTATTATTACCAACCGAACACTGATAAATACATTCAGATGTTCAATAAGCAACTGTCCTTCTGTACGGTCATGTGTTTCATATCTAGAGGACTTGCAAAACCTGATCTCACAGTGACAGAATGATCAAGTATAAAAATAAATTAAGTAATAAAATAAAACAAAACAAAATAAACATTTAAAAATTAAAATGAAATAAACATTATGAAATAAAATAAACATTTAAAAAAATAAATAAATAAATAAACCTTATCTGTGACTGTTGATGCTGAAGACAAAAGTGTTAAAATGATTGTCGGTCACCTTTGACCTTCTGACCTTGAATGTTTCCATTAAGTGAACTGCCTTCAGGGTTGAAGTCTGATCTTTCAGAGCAGCTGGAGTCTGTGTCAAACACAGTCAATGAAAACTCCATTTTTAAAGCATGTATTGATGGGAGTTAATCATGAGGCACACAAGAGCGGTCTATGCAGGATTTAAAACAGAGCCGATATCTCAAATTCTGATACACATTTCACATCATACACACCTTTAGATGTAAATCTAATCACCTAATTCCTGCCATCGTGAACTTGTCGACAGTGAAAACACATTCTCGATATCACGCATCCGATTGGCTGATGTCCAAACATTCGCTGGCCGCTGTTCCGTCTGTTACACGAGTTCCTGTTGCTATGACAACATGACTCATTCCAGTGGAATTCTACATTAAGTCACTCCTGGAAAAATTCCAAACACTCCCTGATTCTTGTTGCTAGGAGACAGAAGACGCTGTTGCTCGGTGAAGTGCAACGACCTCACAGTTACACGACCAGCAACACGCTGAACTAGAGGACTGGGAATCGACACAGTGTCAGCTATCAGCTAGAGAAGATATCTGCTGGTTTTTAGAACACAGTGAATGGTCCAAGGAGGTCTACCAGCTCAAACCAGCTGGATCAGGATGGTCTACCAGTTTGAAATCAGCTCCTTTGGCTGGTATTCAAGTTAGTGACTACGGATGAGAAAACGTTATATTTTCAAACAAGTGGTGCAAAAAAAATGCAATGTGATGCAGTTGCCCAAAGACCAACCAATAAAATATATTGATAAAATAAATCTATAAATATTAATACATTTATTTTTTCCACTTAAAGATTTGATAAAATATATTATAAATATTATTATTATTTTAATATTAATAATTTATATATGTAATAATAATAATTAAAATATTATTTATTTCAGCTAAAGGTTCGATAAAAATAAATATATAATATTAAATAATAATAATAGTAAAATAATTATTAAAATATTGTTATTTATTTATTTAAGTTAGATTTGATAAAATAAATATATAAATTAATAAAATTACAATAATAATAATAATATAATTAATATTATTATTCATTTATTTCAGTTAAAGAAAATAAATATATAAATTAATACAATTAAAGTAATAATAATTCAAATAATAATAATAATAGTAAAAAAATAAAATATTAATATAAATGATGATAATAATAATTAATATATTACTATTATTTATTTTTTAGTTAAACATTTTATTAATAATAATATTAAAAAATAATAACAATAATAGTAAAGAAATATAATAAAATATTATTTATTAGAGATGCACGATACTAAATTTCTCCACTGATACCAATAGCCGATTATTCAGAGTGATATCTGCTGATGCCGATAACGATACCGATAGTTTGGGGTCTCTGCCTTTTATACCTTCATTTAAATTAATGATAATTTCATTATAATTAATAATTAATCATTATATTTTTAATTATTATATTTTGAAAGAAACAGTTTGTCAATTATAAACAAACCCATTACTCAAATTAATATTAACACACATTGGCCCAGTTTCACAGACAGGCCAGGATTAGGCCTTAATTCATTTAGGGTATTTAAGTAGGTTTTATAAATGTTCACTGGAAAAAAAAAAAAAAACATTACTGTTGTGAATCTTGAGACAAAACAAAGGCACTGGCATATTTTAAGATCTGTTAGTGCAAGTTACTTTCAGTTAAAACAGCTCAAACATGCATTTTAGTCTAGGACTAGCTTAAGCCTTGTCTGTGAAACTAAATTCTGAAGATTAAATTTCTTTTCTGAATGTTATTAATTCATATAATTACTATTAATATTGAACAGCAAACTGGTTTCTTAGCATTTTCTTCACAAATTCAGTGCATTTTCCTGCTCTCTTTTGATTGACAGGATATATCAGCCCTGACTATCGGCTGTTTTTAAACTATTATTTTAATGTTATTAATTTTTATCCAATCTTTAACTGAAATAAATAAATAATAATAGAGATGCACCGATATATCAGCCAATAATCGGTATCGGCCAATAAAAGCGATACTGATACCAGTTATTGGCCGATATATCAGTGCATCTCTATTATTATTATTTATTTATTTCAGTTAAAGATTGGATAAAATTAATAACATTAAAATAATAATTATAATTACAAGAATTAATTATTGTGTTTATTCAAATTCAATTTTAATAGGATATAAATTCTTATAATCTGTTGCCAAACGTCACCAATCAAACAGTAACTTGTTGGTTGAAATACCCACAACAAAGCAAGTAAAAGCAACTGAAAGCAGCTGATTTCCAGCAGGAGACGGAGCCTGTGGTTTGAGGCTTGTTTGAACGATCACACCTACTTATTTCCCTCCAATAAAACAGACGAACTTGGCAGGCGAATCGGGGGAAACTCTAGAAGCTCAGCGAGACGCAGGACTTGGCTCGATGTCAGCCAGAGCGACAGCAGCTCGGACTCGAATAAAACGGAAGGCCAGGTGTTACAATGGGAATATCAGCAGCACAGCTGGAAACGAGGCATTCAGGCCTTTTGTTAATAATCTCAAGAGCTTCACAACTAGCATGCTCTGTTCCGTATCTCTGGCCACTTATCTTCCATTAAGCCCTCGTGTAATTGGCCGAACAATAGGCCAATGATTATAGAGAGAAGAGTTACAGATGCACATTCAGTGTTAGCTTCATTTCCTCAGCGATCACTAACTAAAAAAAAAAGGCTGATCTGATTATTAAATTACCCATAATCCCACTCGAAACAGATAAATGTATGCTGATGTCTTCCTGTCAGTCAATGCAACAGAAGTTTCCGTCCAGACGGCTGATAAAGGACTGGATTTAGATCTGATTTTTTGTTTAGGAGTGGGTTTCTAAAGAAAACAGATGATCCGTTGACAGTCTGGTTTAAGTTTTTGCATCCTAAGTACTTGAATAAGTCAGACTATAATGAAACAACAGATTAATACGACTGACTGCAAGTCATAATTCAAGCAAAACACACACAAAGACACCAAACAATTCATTCAGACGTCTAGACGCCAACAAACTTTTGAAAACAACCTAAAGATGTTAATGCATATTCAAGATTTCCGTCATCAACACCGCCGCAGACAGGGGGCGATATGCGTCTGCTCCTCACGGAAAGTTTACTTACTTTAAGTTAAAAAAACAAACCAACAAACTCCATCCCAATTAGCCCTGATGTGGAGCTTAATTGTGACGGAGACAGAAGCCCAATCAAGAAAAAATAATTGGTGACCAAATATTGGGCGGATGCCAAGTTCTGGGTTTGCGAGACGAGCGGCGATCCTTCAGGGAGGTGGAAAAATACCAGGCGACCGACTTCACATGCAAATATGAGCGTAATGAAATACAAGAGAGCAAAACAACGAGGCTCTGACAGATGACTGACAATTCAAAACAAACACACACACACAGAAGAAGATTCCTGCTGTCAGTCGACTATTGAACGAGTTAATGGCAGCGAGGTGTGGCCGTTACCGCTGTACAGACAACATCTAAAACCATTATTACATGCAAAGCAGCCAAAGGCAAGTGAAATGAGAAAATAACTGCACTCAACATGTTAGACATCCACCCTGATCACTGCAAATGATAATATTGCACCTTAAAAAACATGGTTCTGATTGACACCACGACTCTAAATGAGACATTATAAGGTTTAGATACACTCTTTAAAATCTGTCGTGGTGAAATTATGGCACTATAATGGTATCAGACGGTAATATCATAGATATGAATGATTACCATACTCATGTACGATGGAATTTAAATGATACTTTGCGTGCAAAACACACGGTAAATGGTTTTATCATGGCACCATGTCCAAATTAGCATGGTAATACTAGGGTACATTTGTTCTCATGTACGGCAGTGTTATTTTAGTATAATTTATAGTTTTAGTTGATATTTTGAAATAATTTTAATTGTATGTTCTTATTTTAAATTTAGTTTGTTGTGCTTTTTGTCATTTTTAATTAAATTAAATAGTTATTAAATAATTTAAATAGTTTGTTTTCTTTAAATGTCTATATTATTTACATTTTTTAAACTGTATTATTTCAAGTAATAAAATTATTATTTTTTCCATTTTAGTTTTAGTTAACAATAATAATCCTGCTGTTGACACCTATTTTAATCTCATTTTAAGTTTATTTTAAGCAATTTTAAGCTTTAAAGCACCATGAGCCAAACCAACCAGCTACGAGGAAAATAATAAGATTGCAAACTGAAAGCGATAGAGAAATATAAAACTACTTATAGCAAAATATGCACATACATTAGGGATACATGATATATTAGCCACAATATCGGTATCGGCTGATATATGTTCATTTTAATGTTATCGTTATTGGCCTGATAAGAAAATTTGGCCGATATATTAAAGCCAATAAATAATGGGTTATTAATTGTGTGATTGGGACAAGGCTTTTAATGGTGAGACTTTTGTTTTTGGTTCTCAAAAATTATATAAAAATTTAGATTTAGATTTATCGGCCAATATATCGGTTATTGGCTTTTTAAATATAAAGAATTATCGGTTATCTGTATCAGTGCATCCCTAACATACATACAAATATTTAAGTATTTTTGAGATTGTAGAGAGACCGACTTGATTATGTAATTTGTGACGCTGCATGGGAGTGGGCGGAGCTAATGAGATCTTTGGCGCATTTTGCTTGTTTCGACCCTCTGATTGGTGGAATTTTTCACAGCATCATGGGTAATGTAGTTTTTCACTATGAATTCTGCTGTTAAACATGATTATTTTAAAACTAAGTTGAAATAATGTGGGCTGATGGTTTCTAGAGAAGCAAATACCATCGATTAACAACCTCGTAGCTCACAGTAGGACTGTCTTTAAAGGTTTATAAGTTATTGTTTAAAAAAAAGCATTGTGAACAGCATAATTGAATTAAAAACAATAGAGAAATGTAAAACTACTCATTTTAAAAATGATTAACAGGTTTATTTCAAAATATGCACATACATTAGGGATGCACGATATATCGGCCACAATATCGGTATCGGCTGAAATATGTTAATTTTTAATGTTATCGTTATCGGCCTGATGAGAAAATTTGGCCGATATACTGAAGCCGATAAATAATGGATTATTTCTTCAGCTGAGACACCTCAGATGCGCACTATCCACCATGATGGTTTTGAATTGCTTAAAAATATGATTGAAATCACTTCAAAAAGGGAAATATAGTTAAGTGCAACATGTACAGCACAAGTCTGTCATATAGGCTACATAATATTATAATGAGAACATTATAATTGTGTGTTTGGGACATGGCTTTTAATGGTGAGACTTTTGTTTTTGTAATCAGGCTCTCAGAAATTATATAAAAATTTTGATTTTGATTTATCGGCCAATATATCGGTTATCAGCTTTCAAACATAAAGAATTATCGGTTATCAGTATCGGCCACAATTTTCATATCGGTGCATCCCTAACATACATACAAATATTTAAGAATTTTGAGATTGTAGAGAGACTCGATTATGTAATTTGCGACCCTTCATGGTAATGGGCGGGGCTAACAAGATCTTTGGCGCATTTTGCTTGTTTACGACTCTCTGATTGGTGAATTCCGCTGTTAAACATGATTATTTTAAAACCAAGTTGAAATAACGTGGGCTGACTGTTTCAACAGAAGCAACTACCATCTATTAACAACCTCAGTAGGGGTGTCTTTAAAGGTTTATAAGTTATCGTTAAAACAAAAAAGTACCTATGGAGAAAATGAATGCAGTTTTTAATTCGGGAACCCAACTGTTTCACTCTATTAGTCTATTATAGAAGATGATTTTTGCAGTGAATAGTAATATTATGGTATTTTTGATACAAATCAGTTGGTAGCAACACAAATAACTTGCCTACTAAGTTTAACAAGGACAGTCATGGGAAAGTGATCAGACAGACAGAATTACATATAATCACACATTTCCAGCAGTGATCCTTCACGGTCAGTCAGCAGAACAGAAACACCCTGTGAAGCTGCAGTTAATGGCACTAACTAACCAACATCTGAGACAGGAGAGTCTGAACACACAGCAGATCAGGGCTGGTCTCTTTGGCCCCGGGCTCCTCGCGTCGCATGGATAGACGGGCATGTAACTGAGCAAACAGACCAAATAAACACTGTGTGCATGCTGTGTTCTCAATTAGCTGCAGAGTCGCAATAATCATATAGCCCACATATAGGCAAATACACCCTAACAATAAATGGTACTTTGAAATAATCATCAAATAAATTATACTAATCATATCATATACTATGGTATTGAAAAATATATGTAATACCATGGTAAAAAATAACAAACATGCAAAAAATATATTCCGAGGTTTGATTCTGGGTGTATATGTTTGTTTGGGTGACACCTTCATTCTGAACATACTTGAGCTGATCGTTCTCAGGCCTGTTAAATACATTCCACACATTCATACCAAAACACACATGGCATGATGGTTTATCCCTGTCGTCACTAACCGCCACTATTACAGTGCTTTACTACCCATCTATATATCTGTCTGTTCATTAAATCCTTCCATGATTTCATCTGACAGCGCTTGACTAATAAGAGGTGGATATGCGTTATAATAGGAGGTTTGATCCTCTATTGTGGATGTGACGGGAAACGGAATGTTACATTGTAACAATGACACTTCCACCTCGGTATGAGTCACAGGGTTTTTTGATGGTCACCATGGCAACTTCATAGAAAGTTTAATCTGATGACTGACATGATGCACAATAAAAGTTATGAGAGAAAGAATGTGCGTGAAGGCGGTTCACATACCCGAGTGTTTGTCTTCCTGACATCACACACAAAAGACAAACGAATAAAACAGCAGGACACATTCCTCACATCACGCATCAGCTCTGTTCTCTTCCTGAGACACGTTCTTCTAAGACCACAAACCTTGTCCAAATATTAAGGGATCTACAAGAAGCTGATGCGGCGAGTTTGAACTTCCACTCGATCTGCATTAACAGACAGTTTATTCACTGTAACACAATGTTTCTGGACGTTTTGAAGATCTACATGCAGGTTTAGATCAGGATACAGATGATCTATGAGCTCATATCGATACCGATATGAGAGTTTGGACACATTACACTGTATAATAATTATAATAATGCCATCAGAATTATGGAATAACAATATGGAAGTGAAATATAGTGGATGGATGGATGGAACAAGAGAACGATTGATAGAATGATAGAACAATAGCTAGAACGATGAATAGAACAATAGATAAAACAATAGAACGAACAATGGAATGAACGATAGAACGGATGATAGACTGATAGATAGCACAATAGATAGAATGACAGAACAATAGAACAACAGAGATAGAATGATGGATAGAATGATAGATAGAACAATAGAATGATAGAATGATAGAACAATAGATAGAACAACAGAACGATAGACAGAATGATAGAATGATAGATAGAACAATAGATAAAACGATAGAACAAACAATAGAATGGATGATAGAACGGAATGATAGATTGATAGATAGAACAATAGATAGATAGATAGATAGATAGATACATAGAATGATAGAACGATAGATAGAACGATAGACAGAGATAGATAGATAAAACAATAGAACGGACAACAGAACGGACGATAGAACAATAGATAGAATGATAGAATGATATAATGATAGATAGATAGATAGATAGAAAGACACAGACAGACAGATAGATAGATAGATAGATAGATAGAACAATAGAATGATAGAACAATAGATAAAACAATAGAACGGATGATAGAACAGACAATAGAATGGACGATAGATAGATACATAGAATGATACATAGAATGATAGAACGATAGAACGATACATAGAATGATAGATAGATAGATAGATAGAACAATAGATAAAACAATAGAACGGACGACAGAACAGACTGATAGATTGATAGATAGAACAACATAGCATGACAGAACGATAGATAGATAGATGATAGATAGATAGATAGATAGATAGATAAAACAATAGAATGGACGACAGAACAGACTGATAGATTGATAGATAGAACAATAGATTGCATGACAGAACGATAGATAGATAGATGATAGATTGATAGATAGAACAATAGATAGCATGACAGAACGATAGATAGATAGATGATAGATAGATAGAACAATAGATAAAACAATAGAACGGACGACAGAACAGACTGATAGATAGATAGATAGATCCATCCATCCATCCATCGGAATCGAACATGATCTACTGTTCTGAGCAGCAGAATTTCACAACTATTAGAAATATAAATGAATTCCAAAAGTCTGAATCACACCAGCACAGATCACACACATGGATATTACTGATTAGTCAAGCTCTGATGAGAACATTAATGAGTCAAACGCTGTAAGTCGTTGTGTAACGTCTCACTCTTCATGATGCATTCTCTGCTCAAGTCATGAACTCTCACTCTCAGATCACGTTTGAAGGAATCCACTGTGTGCGTGTTGCCTGGTCTGTTTTCAAACCCTGAACTTCACCAAAAATGATACTTTCTCCATTCTAAAGATCTGCTTGTTGTTTTATATGAACTAATCTATATCAATCATAACAACAGTGAGTCGGCAGGGCTAAAGCTGACCGACATTTTTCTTACTTTCTCCAATTATCATGCCACAACAGAGCCGCTCCTGCCGCTATTGTTGCGTGAGTCTGTGAACACCCAACATCAAAACTTCCTTCTAGTTCGGCTGGTTTGAGGACCGTCCTGGTAAATACCAGAGCGAGAAGTACTTTCACCTCTCGGGCGGATCACATTCCTCAGGCTGGGAAAGCATTTAATGCAGAGTCACAATCTACAAACGAGCCGGCAGTCTAATAGAGCGTTTTCACTCTGTTCTCTAACGATTACTGTCACTCTGACAGGTGCTGCTCAACAGGTCTGATGTTGACACTTCACACAAACCACTTACCAGAGCTCAAGTTACAGAGAACATTTCATTAATAATTATCAAATATGACCTTCATGACCTTAAACCCCCCATATAGAAAGTATACCATGGTACAATGATGGTATGAGAAGGTAATGCAATGGCACTTTGATTTATACCATAGTAGTGTATGATTGACATATTCATTTACCATGGTATTGATATAAGGTACTTCAAAAAATTACCATGGCACATATTCAAAATGCTACTGCAATAGTATGAAAATAACAAAACACCATGGTACATGTAATATATGTATTACCATGGTACATGTTCAAAGATCACAGATCATAGCATAGGATCTGTTAAATGAGCAGAGCAACTCTCAGGATTTTTGATTAGAATGAGGATTTTTCTGAAGTAAACCGTTTTGAAAGTTATTAAACTTGAAACATCTGCAGCAAGAACAGCTCACATTTCACTGCTATCAAAGTAACCATCAGAAACGATAAAGATCTTTACCTCACACACACTTTGACCTCCTGATACACACAAACACACATTGTTCTGTCGGAGATTATCAAAATGAAGTAAAGTGAATTTACCTTTCAATCTGAATCAAGGACTGTCTCCTCTCGTGTCGCTCAGGTGTGTTTGTTCTTGCTGGAAGTGCACGGTGACTTTCACACCTGGGCGGGTCACCTATTGTGGGCGTGACCAGAGACACACCCGTGCGCGCGCGCGAGCCACGCCCCCTTCGGCTGCATTGAGAAATAATGCCCATCAACAGCAGGAGAGTTTTACTCTGGTAAATCTGCTTTACACAACAGCGGATGTGTTTTCTCGCCATATTTGGGAATCTTCGTGGGCTAGCTTAATCCCAAAGAATTTAAGGAATTTTGAATGAGTTCTAGAGCCAGATCTATTTATATTCGTTTACATCCTGTCCTTCACGCTCCAATAAGATACTGACCTCACAATATTATGATTATAATGAGGAAATGGCAGAAATAAATAGAAAGAATAAATGAAAGCAAGACTAGAATACTATAATAATATTTTATAATATTTATTAATTAATATTTATAAGCTATTTATAATAGCATTACACAATAATAATAATAAAATGGATAGTAATATAAAATATCAACAATTAAAACTATTGGTATGAGCCAATATAATTAAAATACTAAATTATCTAATGAACTGTCATATAAAAACAAACAAATAAATAAATTCCAATCAATATAAAAATATGTTTCTCAGTGCTAGGAAAACAAAACCAGGATTTGACATATAATAATAATAATATTAATAATAATAATAATAATATATTGGTATGAGCCACTGTCCCTAAAATTATAAATTAAAAAATAGAAATAACCCAATATTCCCTCAGCTCCTGCATTTGAAGTTATTGTTTGGTCTGTAATATAGTCGAAGACTACAGATAGTTCACTCCTATTAGTTATGAACGGGAGAAACTGCAGAACCATACGTCATGACAGTCTGAGGACGACAGCGCCAGACCGACAGTCTGAGGCCGGAAGTGGGCGGAGCTAATTTATCTTCGTAGACATTGCTCCATTCGGAGCGTTTTAAAGTTTAAAACCATGTTAATGTCAAATATTTTATTAAAACGATCTAACTGAAATGATAGATGATAGATACATTTTGTTAATAGCTTAGTCATATAAATATATACACACACACAAAAGTTACAAGGATATATAAATGTGTGTGTTTTAAACCCCTTTGTAAACTTTTAAATATTTTTAAAGTTAAAAGTTCATTAACTTGTTTTGTCTTAAACGATTAACTGAATAAAATAGCTGAAACACTAAAAATGATAAACATATATTACAAAAAACAAAATATTGTATTTAACAAACAATATTTATTTGACATAAAATGTATATTTCAGAATGAACCATTTTTTTCATAGTACATAATACACATTACACAATTGTACACTAGATTACATGAATTAAGCAAATTCAGATCCAGCAAACCAAAAAACAAAACACAAAATTTATTTTATTTGAATAAAAATTAACTTTTCCCCCTAAGTAGCAAAAGCATCATATACTAGCTGTGATTTGCTCTAAAAAAATACAAAATCAAACCAAAGAGAGTAAATTGAACAAATTATTGCACAGCAGGTACATGATGACAAATTAAATCTTAAAAAAAAAAAAAGAAGAAGAAGAAATCTCCATAAACATTAATTCCAAGACTCTTTTTGTCCAGACTCACTAAGAAAAATGTCCATATCATCCTTAATTTGGAAGCGAAACACTAAAGGCTCTTTGGCCTGTCATCATCCGTTTCAGCCTGTGAAGGTTGAAGAAGAGCTTGTTCCTGGTCTTCCTCTTTCAATATCAGAAAGCACGGCTCTTCCACTAAACCTCTGAAGGCTTTTGGTTGTTGTGCAGCGCAGAGATCTTCTGTGATCCACGGCTCCTTCATGAGAGACGGGTACAAACAAACGGGATGAAATGTTGAAAGTGTGTTTAACAATACTTTGTGCTGTAGTCAGGATGCAGCACAGCATGTATAATAAAGTTTTGATTCTGTTTTTCTCATGTTTATATATTGAAGACATAAATCATACCCTGTCACTAATGAAATTAATCAATCATGTTTACATTTTTTATAAAAACGCAAGCAATTCACATGGCTTTTCACACTGAACTTAACCCCGGGTTATCATTGTTCCAAACAGCACTTTTAACCGTGGGTGAAGTAACGCTCCACGCTTGTATATTTACATGCTTCTGACAGTCACAGAAACACGGTGCATTGTGTATAAATAGTAAGTTCAGCATTAAAAAGAAAAAACAACAAATGCTGACAGAAAATGCAACAATTGCAGTGCAGAAAATACTGTTTAATTCTTTTATAGTCTGAAATGTCCATTCAGGATAAACTTGATAGCGAAGTTGACTATATGTAATGAGGATGTGCAATGCCTGAGCATTTATGGAAACATATTGTGTGCTTTTTCAACCAATCAGTGACACTGACACTGCAAATATGCAAATAAGGACGTTAACCCAGGGTTTAGTAATGTACAGTGTGAAACGCTGCGTATGAATACTCAGGATTAATTGTTAACCTCAAATGATGATCAGTATGAAACGTGAATCAAGATAACCAAGGATTCTGTTTATCTGGGGTTAACAATCACCCAGGGTTAACTATATTTAAAGTATGAAAAGCCCTCATATTTGTTTTTCATTCTAATGAAAAGATACATTTTTAAAAAACTTTTAACTTTCACTTCTTTTTCTTACCATTAACATGAAGATCCCACAGTCAATAGAGCAACTGTTGTAAAACATTCTAAAACAATAGAATATTAAGTTATTCCTGGAAAAGAGGTGACAGATATAACAACACACCATCGATGCTTATGTGTTTATGAAAGTCATATTAAACTAACCTTGTTTTTGATCAGCTTCCATTGTCCTGGGGTGATTCTGCTAATTTACTGCAACAAAATCAAAAACTTTAATGTATAGCCACAAAAATTGCATAAAAGAGACAAGTTTCATTAGTTCTATAATCAAAATTACTACTTAATGCATTGCAAAAACAAAATTTTAAATTCAGAATATAAAAGAAACGTTCATACCTCCAGTGACAACAACCCTTTTGGAGTGAATCTGAAGGTGTGCATTCAACCTGTGCCGCTTAAAAACACTGGATAAATCGGTAGCCCTCCAGGAGCAGGGTTGGACACCTCTGGTCTAGTAGAAATGTTTGCATGTGTTAAAGAAGAAAATAAGCATCTCACAAGTAAACATGTTTGTAAATGATAAATCAGTGCTGACAGAATGATCTTCTCTGACACATCCTGCCACTCAAACACAAGCCATCCGACACTAGAATCAGCAATTCTGTCATTCTCGTACGGCAGCCGAGTGACCCTGACCCTGTCAAACCTTCAGCGTTTCTGCCACACCCACAATTCCACAGACGTTCCCTGAGCCCGTTACAACACACTTGATCTGAGGCCATGTGCTTCTGCATTACTCACACCACAAACACAGGTGTGTGTTTCAGACATGCCACAGCGGGGAGCGGAATCCCAGCATGCCTTTTGCCAACATGCTGAATCAGGATGGAAAAAGTGAATGAAATTGATTGTGGTTTTAGTGTCTCTTTCACTTAAAGGGATGTCATCATTTACTCGAACTCATCATTTTGCAAACCCATTTCAGTTCATGTGGAACACAAATAAAGATGTTTAGGAGATTATGAGCTCCCAAAAGAACATGAAAGCACCATAAAAGTATCTTAAACTTTTTTTAAAAAAAATCAGTGACATTTATGGTAAAAACCGGCAGCTGTGGTTGTCAGCACTTTAATAAATAATGTATATTACATTAACTGAAATAATGTTAATATTCCAGTTTACTAAAATCTGTTTTTCTACCGACACAAGTAGCTTTTCCACATGCAGTTTCTCCCATTCATAACTAATAGGAGTGAACTGTCTTTCTATATCTGTAGTCTTCGACTATATTACAGACCAAACAATAACTTCAAATACAGGAGCTGAGGGAATATTGGGGTATGTGATTTTGAACAAAAATGCATCGACAGATTTGTACTTTCACTGAAAGTTTCTTTAGACATGGTATGTAGAGAAACTTTCAATAAAAGTACAAATCTGTAAATGCATTTTTGTTCAAAATATATCATTATTGTTATTACTATTATCAAATGTGTTATGTATTAAATTCAGGTCTTGAACAAAAAGCATATATATCGACAGATTTGTTTGTATGTTTGTTTTTCTTTGACCGCTTATTAGTTATTTTATTATTTTAAGGTTACGCGCCCGAAGTTAACTTCCAGTCTGTGTTTGTTTAACGGTTCTTTTCTTCTACTGGTAACCCAGAATAGCTAGACATAGTTTTAGCTTGCTAGCTAATGTAATTTACCTGTTATTTATTTTTCTTGTTATCAGAAATGATCTACTCTAGAGGTACTCTGTTGTTATTGATTCTTTGTGGAGGTTTACCGGAAGTTAAGTTTGGGCCACAAAACGTTTTGCCGTTGAAACCATCTATATAGAAAAGATGCACAAAACACCAACATGACACTAAAAGAACTATTAAACGTTCATTTAACAACATAAGATCATAAAACGCTAATGTACATAACTGAAGAAATTCTGGAAATGTCAATTTACAATTTTTCACTGTAAATAAGATGACTTTGCTTTCAAAAACTCAAAATCTAATTTAAACAGTACAAGCAGTATCAGAATATTTCTGTAATTGTAATTTATTTTAATGGAAGTTACTACAATTTTATTGTACAAAGATGGTATTTTAGGGTCAAATTCTGAATGCCATTTTTAGGGCCAGAACCATTTTGTTGCTATCACTTTACAATAATGTTTCGTTTGTTAACATTAGTGAAGTACATTAGTTAACATGATCTAACAATGAACAATAATTCTACATATTTATTAATCTTAGTTATCGTTATTATTAAAATGTTAACATTTGTTAATGCACTGAGCTAACATGAACATTTAATAAATGCTGTAACAAATATATTGCTCTGTTAGTTAATGCATTAATGTTAACAAATAAGAGCTTATTGTAAAGTGTTAAAGTTTTGTTTATATTGAGTCTTAAAACAAGAAACACAGTAAAATCAAAACAACAGCTAGTCATAAAGCATGAATCTGCTTCTTATATCAATGAACTGATCATAAAATCACACACACATTGATCAGGTGTGTGTGTGAGTGTGTATTTTATGTCCATCATGTTCTTTAGAAGTTCCAGGGTGGATCTGAGGCGACAGACAGACAGTTTGATCCTGTTGGAGAGACGGCAGTGAGACATGCTGACGTCACTGATGGGAATGATGATGAAGTCATCTCACAGATTCCAGCCTCGAGGAATGGATGCACCTAAAAACCCATACTTCAGCGCTCAAACATGCATGTGACATCACGTACGGGACACGTCCCAGTTTGGGCGTTTCATTTGCATACTTTAACAAGGTAAACATGCGTGCAATTCGAAACATTTGTAATTATTTTTAAATGTATCAAATTATTTTTTGTGTGTTTCTATTTTGTAGGCCTATTCACATTCAAAACATTATTGTTACCATGGTACATTTTAAAGAGCAGTAAAAGGAACTAAAACATGTTTATCTAGTTTGAAATATTAAGGTGTTTTAAAGAAGAAAACCTTTTAATTAGGCCTATTGATGTATTATTTTATGCGATTAAATCAATGGAGAGAGAGAATGTTTTAATGTTTAGACATTGTTACTAGAAAATAATACTAAAATAATAGGATATATACAGTATACATATTTTTTGCAGTCTGAAATATTTTTTATTAGACTCAATGTGTGCTTGTTGTATACTAAAAAGCTTAAATTTAAGTAAAAAATTATGCAAATTTCAGTATATCATCAAAAGTATTACGTTGCAATTAGAGATGCACCGATACTAAATTTCTCTGCCGATACTGATAGCCGATTATTGATATCTGCCGATGCCAATACAGATAGTTTGATTTTCTTAAGGGAAAAAAAAATCTCTCCAAAATAATAATTCTGTAAACTATACAGGAAACCCTCTCGTTTGATACAATATAATATTAGAGGTTAAAATTAACAACAGAGGTAGGCCTGTTATATTCAACTTCTATTTATTTTCAGATAATTACACTCAAATAAAAACGGAAATGTTTGTATAGCTACTATTCATAGAGGTATAAGGTAGTTTTCATAAACTTCATGGCAAATACACATATATAAATAACAGTATAAACTCCTCTCTAGCGTTTTTTATTATAGCTAACTAATGCACTGTGAACATTGGATATCTTTCCTGAGGTAAATGCAACATTAATTGAAATATTGTTCTGAAGCTGATTTATTGACATCTTTCCACGGGTGAAACACAGATTGAGTGATTACTTGAGACATGATACGGATTTCGCTAAGTTGTACTGTATCTTTCAACATACCTTTTGATGTTCATGCATGTTTTTCGTGCTATAATTTGTCTTAAAGTGGAAGAAAACACTCGTGCTGCTGCTTGAACTGAAGCGATCTGTCACGCCACATTTAAGAGTGTCAAAACGTCATTTATTGTTTGAATTTTGTGATAAAATGGACAGAATTTGAAAGATGAGACTTTGTTTCTTACCAGAAGTAAAGCACAAAGTTCTTTGCGATTATTGGATGGGAAGTGTGCTACAATTAATGTTTGGTGTAGGGATCTGGCAACCCTGGCCTGAACTATGGATGATTCATAGGGTCAAAAAGAGCCTGCTTTTATGTAGCTATTTTTTGACTGTTAATGTGCTATTGTTGTGTCAACTTGCACTAAATTCAACACAATAGAGATTTTCTTCACACACAGTATGACTTTCAGTCTTACACGTTTTTTCCACCCCCTTTTGTTTTGATTAACGGGATATAATCGGTCCTGATAATCGGCTGTTTTTAAACAATGGGCCGATGGCTGAAAATAACAGCTTTTATCAGCCGATATCATTTTTTTGGCCGATGCATCAGTGCATCTCTAGATGCAATACATTTAAATTGTTTGTATTCTATTTAGTCTGGATTTAAATGTCTTTAAAGAAGAAAACCATAAATGACAAGTCTTTTAAAGATGTTTGCAGTTCTTATATATTCCTATATCTAAATGATATTATGATAGTTCTTTGGTTAATTCATGTAAACCAGTTTTGGCTGCATTTGTTATACTATAAATCTAAAATGTATACTTTAAACAAACAAACTAAACAAACCAGGAGTTCTGAAAGCGGTAGGTCATAAAAATGGCACATTTATTGCTACAGACGGTCGTGTACATGAAATCATTACAGGATGAGAACAAACAGGTGAAGATGGAGGATGAACTTTAGAGAAAACGACACTCTTGCACAAAACCTGCTTAGACGCTGTCTGAAATAACAACAATTACAACATAAAACAAACAAATAAAAAAATAATTCAGAAAAATAAAATGAACACACACACACACACATTGCGACACACTTGACAGGACATGTAAAGGCTCGTTCACACCAAGAACAATAACTATAAAGAAAACGATAAAGATATAGTTCTAAAAATTGATCTAAAGTCCACAACACAACTATAACGATAAAAACACAGAGGAACTATATCATTTCAGAATGATTTCATTTCCAGCTGATGAACGATAAAAACATTGACAGCCAGTCAGAAGAATCCCTTGAAGAGCGCGAGTATTTAAAGCGACTAAATGGCGGTGCTGTGGATGCTAATGTAGTTATCGTTTTTGGTGTGAACCGGCCTTTAGTGTGAGTTTTGAATCACTGCTTCTGGCTGGACGACACACGTTTCTCTCGTCAAACACATCAACTCATCCTTCGTCTCGAAATCAACACTTTAAATAGCAAAATAAAGTAAACTTTTACTCTGAATGATTCCAAAAAATCTACAAAGTGGAACAGTCTTGATTCAGACGTGTGCACCGTTGGTGTAATTTTCTCTTATTTTGTCAACATCACTGGTATAAAAGGATCGCAAACTGTAAAATACACGCCAAATATAGTTTGATTTGAAATGTACTTGACATTTTTCTTTAGAATAGGCTGCACTCGTCTATTTCATAGCAAAAATGCACTAGACAAAAGAAGCGTTATAACAAAAATCCAGGCACTGGTACACGGTGATTCTCTGATGGTCACGATTTTTCACTTAGTTGCATCACAAGTAACAAGAATAAAAAGGCCACGGTTCATAAATAATCACCATTACGTCTATAAACATGTTTGAACCACTGCACAAGCTCGACGGCAAAGAAACAGAAACCGGCTTGACTTATTCTGTGTGATTTGATGATATTTCATTCCAGTATCGCTGTGTTGTGCTTGGACATGCTCACAATTATGAAGCTGTTAAATCTGGGATTACGTTTGTCATCTGGATTTTGACTTTTCTTTTACCTCATTCCAGTTTTTTTCTCACTTTATATGATGTGAAAGTTAACCGTCAAAAACAAACTCATGTGGAAGACTAATTGTGTAGGGTTTGCATATTCAGTAGACCTGTTTTCAGAGAATATCCCTTGCATTTTTTTCTTAAAATTTGTATGTGTAAATTAAAAAAAAAACTATTTGCCAATATAAGAAAAAATTAACTATTCAAGATATGTTAATAATTTAGCTTCTCAAGTAAATGCATCTTGTTTTAAAGTGAAACGTGTCAAAAGGACACAAATAATGACTGTTTTCGAACAAGTTTCCCCTATTTTCCAATGGACAGGCAGTCTAACCCCATTTTTTTTACCTGAAAACATGACAGAAACACTGCAGTGCAACCCTTCATTGTTAGCTTGTGTGTGTTAAAGTTGGATTGATCCAATTTACTGATGTGAAAATGTCAGCGAGCTTCATCTGGCAGTGGATATCGAGGATGATTTGAGCGACTCTCTTTATTGAAATCACACTCAAGTGACAGAAAGAAAACGCTTCCCCATGACACGAAGCACAAAGCGCAGATGCGTCGAGCTGCTGCGCACAACCAACACGTTGAGAAATCAGCAAAGACCAGTTGTACGTTGCTGTTTGCGTCAAATAATCTTTATCTCACAATCCTCCATGTGAGGAGCACTTAAATAAACAGAGATGACACTGCCCAGGGTTGCTTTCTGAGGATGGAAAAGATCGCTTACAGTTCAGTTCTGCATTTGACTAAAAAAAAAATCAGTTCATAAAAGCAAGAACAAGTATGTACATTATGAACAACCAAGAGGAAAACATCATCTTTTCCACTGCAATCATAGTAATTCAATTGGCTACAACAACATGATGTGGCACAAGGAGAGAATTAGTCAAACATCTTTAGCACTGGCAAAATACAACTTCAGATGTTCAAAATTTACTGAAGGACAAGAACACTAGCATGTCTGAAGCAATGCAAAAGTACAGATGTACCACACTTGTCAATACTAGGCTTTTGCTGGAGTGTCTTTTTGAACCTGAAAAATAAAGTAGAAAAACTGACATTGTGCATGTTGCAAAAATGTTTAGGCTTAATCTTTAATATGAATGTATTTGAATTTAAGTACATTTTCCATGCATTTAGATTACACAGTTTTAACAATAACCTAATAAACTTAATGCAATGCATATTTGTCAGTCAGTATTAAATATTTGCATACATTTAATTTGATTTAAATAATCATATTTTCTAAATGCATTTAATCAAATTGCTTAGAATCAGTATCTACTAAAAATTTAGTTAAAGGGGCTAGGCCTATTTGTAAGAATGTTCATGCATTAATCGCTTTTTATAGCCATTGTGTTATCAGCTTGTAAGTAAACTTAAAAAACGAGACCTTCCCCGACTTCCTAGGTTGTCTGTGAACGCCTGAAGACTGACTTTTTTTAATGTAAAAAAACTCGGGACGTTTTTGCCGGGAAAATCAAAAGAATGTGACGTTTATGCGCGCCGATAATGCCGGAAGAGCTATTCTGTACTGTAATCCCAATGTGTCATGCTAAGAAAAGGGGATTAATTCAAACTACATAGCCTGATCTATGTAGTCTATAGTCTAAAATATACTTTATAATCATAACTGTCAATCATCTGTCGACATGATGCCGGCGAGTTGCAGAGCTCGCGCAAACATATCCACATCGTTACGATCACATGCTTTGTTTCAACGCTTTTTTTTTCATGTGTTTGTTTCCTTATTGAGAGGAAAGTGCAGCAATATTTACATATTCATCTAAACGTCGCTCTCAGTGCGGATGGCGTCGGATGTTCGTTTTATCACAGCAAAGCCAAGGTATTTACAACTTATTTTTACTTCTAAGCAAATAATGAAAACGAACTTCGCCGCGAGTCAAAGTCCCTTTCAAGAAAAGTCTGTTCGCTCGGCAGCCATATTTGCAACTCACAATTGAACAACATATTTCAAATCAGCAACAAAATCTGACATGACCTGTCCCATAAATGTTGTTTCTTATGCTCAAATAGCGCAAAAAAAACCAAAACCCTTAATTTTCAGGCTAGACGAGCCAATGCGCATGTGCTTCTTCTAACGGCAATGCAGTAACGCAATGACTTTATCAATCAGCGATTGGCTCTTTTACTTGCAAGGCGGGACGTATTCCGCCATGTTGAGCGTTGCAGTTTCTCCCATTCTTGTTTTTCTATAACTTAACTATAGTCTTTGCGTGAGTATATCGGGGCATCGCGTTCAGTCTCTTCAGTTCACTTAACGGCCACAGGTGTCGCTAATAACAAGGGTTTCTGAATTCTACATATAACCCGTTAATATATAAAATATGGCTAGCTGTGGAACAAGTGATATTGAGTTAGTTAAAATGTATGAGATTGAAACATTGGATTTATTGATAAAAATATAATCACATTCATTTTATTAGTACTGTTACAGAAATCTGACTTGTTTGATTTATGTATGACAGACAAATATGCATTGCATTAAGTTTTTTTGTTTGTTAAAACGGCATAGAAATTTTATATGCAATTCATGTAGATCAATGTTAAATTTAGGCCAAAGTATTTTTTGAGCGTGAGGGCCGGTGGCAGATGCGCAGCACATCCGAGTCGTCGTTTCAAAGTCGAGTCGAGTCGATTCTTTCAGCGATGTGTCACAAGTCTCTTTACAAAAAGTGATAACGGAAATTAAGGTCTGATTGTTGACACACGTTAAACGCTAATCAATCACGTCTTGACCAGGCCACATGATCAACGGCAGGGAACGGCAGTAAACAAACGTCGTCAACCCTACTCGTGACTTCTATTTACACAGAAAATACTGAATTAAAAATGACAATGTCATGATGAAAGAGGATGAGAGAATTATCATATAGCTTTGATTCCCGACCCCCACCACCCACCTTTAGAAAAGAAAAAATGTTCCCAGAAATATAAACATAATCTTTTTTTTTTTTGCTTTTGTTCTCACTACATTTTCAATGTGACACGTTTCAACACACAATGAATTATTTTTCCAAAAAAAAAAAAAGAAAGAAAGAAAAAAACTGATACAACGCATTTCTAAACACAAAATAACAACAGCCTACATGTAAAAATATAACTTTTACATACACAATTTCAAAATAATGGTAAGTTTGCATTTGTTGCATACAATTTACAAATGTCCGTGTTTCCCTTGCCGGCCGCAGCTTTAGCGGGAGCGGACGACACTTCGGTCCCGCGGAGGCGCCGTTAGGATCGCGCCGACATTTTGAAAAATATCACAACAGAGTCACGTGTCTCGGAGCGGATACCGGACGTCTCCAGAAAGAAAGAAACATCAATCCTCGTGAACTCTCCTTTCCGTCGGACTCTCCTTTGTTTATATACTGTATATATTTCTACATTTATATATAGCAATTTTCTAATAGACTTTTTTGTCCACTTTCAGTGCCTCCCGTTGATTGCGTCGATAAAACCACCGCCGATCCTCACAGATCGCCTGTGGCTTCGTAATCATATTTTTTCCTTTTTTTGACAGAGAAACCAGTACAGACAAAGAATAGAGAGATAAAAAAAGAAGAAAAGCCATTTTACACGTACAACCACACATTTGTACTGAGGACTACAGCGGCTCAACAACAAGCCAGTATTCATAAAAGCGGATATCTATAATACAATGCTCAATAACGACGTGACAGGTGGGCGGGGCTGTGGGTGGAGCCACGAGGGGGTGGACACACCTTCTAATTACATATAGCCATACAGTACATTAAATACAGTTTATCCAAAAAAATACTTTTTTTACCTTTTTACTTTTTTTTTTTAAATCCCAGGCCGTAAAATGCCTGACTGCATAGACCTAATGACTAACGTTTTCCTAAGCTTGCATCCTAGAAAGTTCTGATAATGTTCTCCTCCAGTTGTGTGATGATATGAGCTCTAAAAGGCACATTGGTTGAAGTTTAGTCATGTTAAAATTGCATCTTCGGGGTCCGGGAGGGCTCGAGGAGAGGAGATGGCTAGAGAACGAACAAAAAAACGGAGAGAAATGACCTGCTGCGGCTAATAAAGCGTCTGCTCTTAACCTCTGAAGTGACCGCGAGGTCTTTAAGAGCAAAGCTGTCAGGCATTCGTAAAATGCGCCCGAACCGGTGAAGGAACGGCCTCTAAACCTTCTCTGTCGGGGTCTGCTGGTTTCAAAACAGTTTGACGTCCCTGTCAGCTTCTCGAAAAGAACTAAAATAACATTATTGCAAACGGTTTTGTGAAATTCTACAGCCTAATTCCGTCGAATGCGTTTGATTGACAGCTCCTCTCGTCCCGATTCTGATTCGGAATTTCAGAATTCTGTTCTTCCACGAGGAGTTCCGTGAGGCACAGCTACAAAAGTTCCACAGTGTGGACAGGATTGCCATTGAAATCAGAGGGCTGGTCTCGACACCTCCAAACGTCTGTACAACTTCATGATATGTTTGAAGAATCCTCCGTCTGCACCTTTCAAATCTTGTGTGTGTGTGTGTGTGTGTGTGTACATAAAAACGTCTTCTTTTTGAACAGGGAATGCTCGGAGGAAGATATGGACAGCCATCCCACGTGACTCATTTACAGTATATATATCCTCAGATGGCGTGACGCAGTCGGGAACAGGAACACATAGAAGTTGGTCGGTCAGATGGAAGTTTGATTGATTCACTGATTGTTTGACTGACGTTCAGGGCAGAAATGACTCTGTCAAAGGAAGTGATCGCTCATCATTTTGATGAATTCTGGCAGCTTTGACCTGAAAGACGGACGGACAGAGAGAGAAGGGGAAGTTAACATATAGTAGGCTACATATACATAAATTCATATGGTAAAGTATCGCGAACACACTAGAAAAATGATGGAAAAAATATGAGATGGGAGGGATTTCAAAAACGTTTTCACGTCCTCTCACAAATGTTTCTTGGAGCAGTGCAAAACATTTGCGAGAGAACGCAAAATCATTTACATATCATTTTTCTCATAATCTTTTCCATCACCATGTGTCCCTTTAGGGGCTCCGTAGATTTTCATTCTTAATCATTGATTGGGTAATGGAAAATAAACCTCATTACTGTCATGCAAAAAACATAAATAAAAGAATTCTCATTAATATAAAGACGGTAATGAAAATGATACTTTATGGACACAATGATTTCTTGTATTAAAAGCAGCAAAATTTAAATGCAATACAAGAAAATGTTGACCTAAATACTGTTATTTAAAAAATCTCTAGTAAATGTGTGTTGATTTTAGGTTCAAATATAAAAAGTGAACCTCTTTCTAGTGATGCATTAAATCCAGCTAAAGATTCTACACAGTTTAAGGATATATATATATTTATACAACAGTTCTTTCTGGTTCTCGAATCTGATTGGCTGAGAGCCGTGTGATATTTTAGTCATAACAGCACCTTTTCACCGTTTGTATCACTCCGCTTGAAGCGACTGTCACGGCGGCCGAGCAAATCCACCATATTTTTAACAAATATTACACAAACTGCAGTTTTAAGAGTTTTTAGGCAAGAATGTAGTTGTTTAGAGCTGAAATATGTGACTCATATTTAATCATAGCACCTATTTTACAATTTGTTTAGACGTTTTCAGAGATGTGAGCTCCAGGCCGTCAGCGGCCGTTCAGTGCTCGAGTACCCGCTGAGAACAGCTTCATCTCAGCCAGTGCTTCGGGGATTTGCCGCTGTGTCTTATAGTGGTTAAACAGGAGATATAATTCATTTTGTGTACATAAAACAGGCAATCTTAGGTCTTATTAATCTATTACTTGCTCCTGAGCAAATCAAATTGCACTGTTAAATTTAATAATTTAATATTAAGGCTATATTTAACATACATCCAGTGGAGCACTGCTTTTGTACGTTTGACTGAATTGTACAGTTTATTTATTGTACAGTTGTCATTTATAATGGCTATTGTTGTTAATTTAAATGTTGTTCAATAAATATTATTGTATATAAATAATATGTTGTTTTCGTATTGAGAAACGGTCCATTAGTGCGTAATAAGTTACATTAATACACAATTAGATGGCGGTAAACTTTACAAGTGAATGAGTCAGTCACAAGACTTTTACATTGAAAGGGACTTTTGTAAACAAAGGATGTTGTTTTAGCGCTGTTATGGAAAATTCCCTTAGGACAAAAAAAAAAAAAAGGACAAAAACAAAGATCGCTTTCCTCAACGGACATTCAAATGTTTTTTTTGGACATTAATGTTAATATTATGACATCGACCTGAAGAATGAATGTTATATCAGACAGGTAATGCTCGCTCAGGCCATCTCTCTCTCTCAATACTGTACAAAATACAATGAGTTTCAATGGAGGGACTCAACATCAGTTCGTTACTAGTTTTAAAATGACGTTTTAGAATTAGTAACGGAGCCACACTGTGATTACCTACGGCCGAATCACAGCCGTGCTGATATAGAGCCATATCACACGGCTACGAGTGTGATACTGCTGATATATATAACACTAAAGAATGATATAATGTCATGCAAAACAACTTATTGGTCCTAATAATAGGCTTCATATTCTGAATACAAAATATAATTTCTTCGTTCTTTTTTTTTTCTGTTGATTTTGGAGTAAAATACACTGTCAGGACACTGTCAAAAATGATTTTTCGAAGATTTAAATAAAACAAAGATTAATAAAGTACAGTAGTGGCCTAAAGTGACCCTACAAGTTCAATTAAACCATCAAAATATGAGGAAAATATTTTATATATATATATATGTATATATATATATATGAGGGAAGAACAAAAGTTGGTTTAGGTATTTATCTAACAAAATTATGTGATGAAAACTACAGCTACAGATTTTATTTTACTATGCAAAAAATAAGTGCATAGAAAAACAATCAGTTATTAATATTTCATTGGTTTGCATAGTTTCTCTGTAAATTATGTCAGCACAATTTGTCATATTTCATTGCGTTATCACAAATAAAACACAATTTCAGTCTTTCTACTTCAACATTTCACATTTAATTCAGTGTTTTTTGCTATTTGCAATTAATTGTGAAATTTACTAGCAATTTCAGAGTGAAAATTGTTTCTACACAAAATTGTTTTTTACTTTCCATTTATGCCTCTAAAAATGTGATCTTTAAAAATATCTTTGTACTTTTGGAGAATGTTTTTCGTCAATCATAAATTATGCAAATTAAAGAGAAGATGAATGAACCGGGTTTAATTCACACCTTCAGTTGTACCTTAATTATAAGTTGTAAACTCATTAACAGCACATTACAGTCATTTACACGGGGAACACGAACCTTTGGAACTGCATGTATCTGTTCACACCCATAATGCAATGTGAACATTGCACTTTTCAGCTTTTACCTCATTTTATACACACACAAGCATTAAAAAACCCAAACAAACAAACAATGTTCAAACAATGTGAAGAATAAAACATATAAACTTCTGAATGAAATGGTCAGTGATATTGTGTACATGTACCTTTAAATGTTCAAATGTGCATTGTGTACAAATATCTTTGACTTTATTAATTGAATATATTGTGAATTAATAATATTTACTATAGTATAGGCTATATAGTTTGGAATCAAAATCTATATGTACACATTATAACCCACACATACGGCCAATCTGTTGTTAAAATGCGCCCATTTTTACACTTTTAGAGGTTATGAGGTTTTGTTTTTGTTGCCACACAGAAAACCAATCAGTTAAGTTAAAGTGGCATGTGACCAATCAGGGGAAATCCAAACGTTCTGCATCACTTTGCCCAGTAATTCTGTTTATTGTGCCAAAATTTGAGACAAAACAAGTGATTGCAGATTGTGTTAGTAGTGAACAAGCTTGGTTTAGCGTTTATTCAAGCCGAATTGGAGATTTGGGTTTGGGTTAAAGGCACATCATGGGACATGTACAACAGCAGATTAGTGTAGAGTGAAATATTCTGACCATTTACGGGGGGTGTGGCTCTTTACATTTGTCCCATGGGATTGGACGCCTCGCCCATGCCGTGGTGGGAACCGGCCAATGAGAGAGGAGGGCCGTCCGACGACACCTTCTCTTCTTCTCGTCTCTTCAGACACGCCGCCTTTGGATTCAGATTCCGCTCTGGAACGGGAACAAACACACAGTCACTCGAGTGCACATGTTCACCAGCAACACTTTACTGATTATACACTGCGGTTAAAGACGTGTGGTTGATCTGATCCTGGTGAACTGCTGAACAACTTCCTTATTTAGCTGATACGCTGCCATCATGAGGACTAAAGTGTCATTACGGCCAAATCGAAGCTCATCTGAGAGCTGACGAATATAATCTTAATAAACAGAAAGAGTTTTATATACACTGAAAAACAACTGGTGCAGGATTTACTTTAGTACATTTCACTAATAATTACAAAGAAACAAATTACACATTGAATTAAATGTGAAACGTAGAATTTTTGTAAAGCGTATTTCCATAATTTTTGTTTAATTTACAACTTGTAAAAGTTATTTTTATAGTGTAAAAGACTTTTTAATATTTATAATATAATTATTTTATTTTATATATATAAAATATAAATTGTTTAAAATTTTTGTAAATAAAATATTTTTATAGTGTAAAAGACTAATATTTATAATATCATTGAAAAAAAATTATTTATAATCATATAAAACAATAATGATATGAAATTATATATATATGTAATTAAATTTAAATGTAAAATGTTTATTTTTTAATATTGTAAACAAAATAATAAATATAAATATTTCAACATTTATTATAATAAATAATTACTATATTATAAATAATTTTTATAGCGTAAAAGACATGTATATCATTGAAAAATAATTTTATAATTATATTATCATTTATATATTATTCATATTATTTATAATGATTAATTATATAAAAATAATATTTATAATATGAAATTGTTTATATATATATATATATATATATACACATAAATATTTTTATGTATAATAATATAAAATATATTATTATTTGATTAAATATAAATAATATCAAATTGTTTATTTTTATATAATTGTAAATAAAACAATATTAAATATAAATATGATTTTGACATTAATTATAAATAATTACTTTATAAATTATTATAAAATTTATATTGTAAAATACATTAATATTTATAACATAATTGAAAAATATTATTTATAATTATTAATCATAAAATATATTAATCATCAAATTGTATATATATACACATATATATAAATCTTGTTATTTTATTAAATATAAATGATATGAAAATATTTTATTTTTTATTATTGTAAATAAAATAATATAAGTTATAAATATTATTTTGACATATTAACTACTATCATATTTGCAATAATCCAATTTTGAGGAAAATGAAAAAACCTTTTGCAGTTCGAGCAAACAAAAAGATATTCATAAGTGATATACTTTCTGGTGTATATGCCATGCTGGAAAAGGTCAAGTGGAGAGCATTGCGTTGTGGGATACAGTAGCAACAAGTATACAGTAGAATGTAGTGTCTGCAGTACAGCCAGTAAACAGAGCGGACACTGACCTCGGACCTGCTGCTCCAGGCTCAGGATGACGGCGACGGCCTGGTGCAGGATGAGCAGTTTGGTCTGGGGTTTGTCGCTCTTCAGGTGGAGCTGCACCATGCGGCCCAGCTCTTTGAAGGCCTCGTTGATGTCCCGCACGCGCAGACGCTCCCGGGCGTTGTTCGCCATCCGCCGCTCCTTCTCCCGCTCCAGCTTCTGCTCCGGCGTCAGGTCCTCGTCGTCGTTGTTGCTGTGGAGCGAAGCGTTGGTTTGTGGGGGTTAAAGACACGAAACACTGAGTGACAATAGAGAGCGACTTCACCACATTAGAACTGGACTGGACACGTTTATAAAATATAAAAATTCTAAAATTACAGATATTTAAAGTTTATAAAAAGTATATAAAATTCTAGATATTTAAAGTACATGTATAATAGATTCAAAAAGTATATGAAATACTAAATATATCAAGTATGTAAAAAGATGTTAAAGATACAAAAAGTCGATAAAATTCTAGATAAATGGAATATAAAAAGATATTTAAGATGATCTGGCATCAGAAATCACACTTCAAGTCACAAAGATCGTCTCTTGAAATTTGAATCGAATGAGTCGAATTGGTCATTCCAGGTGGAAACCTATAAACCCTGTCAGGCGTTTATCCTGGAAATGTCTGGGAATGTTGGGATGAATTTGGGATCCAGGACGTGCCCTACTCTCATGTGAGATGAGAAACAGCTAAAATCCGGCTCAAGACCAGAGGAGATGCTGAACAACCCAAATGTGTCTTACATACTGATCGTTTCAGACTAATTATACATGCTTCGTCAACAATTATGAAGAATTGGCTGTTAAAAGTGATGCAAATGTAAACAAGACTCATATGAGCAGCTGCTGATTATATGTGTATTATAATAAAACTGTTCTGTAATATTGTTGGGTATTATTTGAATTAGTTTTTATTTTTATATTTTCAGTATTCATTTTTCAATTCATGTTTGCATTCAAGTTTTAGTTATTTTGTTGTCATTTTTATACGTTTTTTTTTTTTAATGTGTCTATATAGTTTTTATTAGATTTATTTTAGTTTTGCTTTTAGTTATTTTAGTACATCAAAGTATAAAATAAAATAAAGAAATTTTGCTTTTGCTACTTGCCGAAATAAAATAAGTTTTTTTTTTTATATATCAATTTGATTTTATTTCAGTTTATTGCATTTATTTTATTTGTCTATATAGGTTTTTTTAATTAATTTTTAGTTTTATATTTTCAGTATTCATTTTTCAATTCAAGTTTTCATTCAAGTTTTAGTTATTGTTTTCAAGTTTTTAAAAAATGTGTCTATAAAGTTTTTATTTAAATTTTTATTTCAGTTTTGGTTTTAGTTATTTTAGTACATTAAATAAATAAATAAATAAAATAAAATAATTTTGCTTGAGCTACATGCTATATTTATTTATTAATTTTTAGTTTGTTATTTTAGTACATAAAAATAAACTAAATGAAAATGAGAAATAAAATAAGTTTAAGTTTTTAATATTTTAAATGTTATTTTATTCAAGTTGCCATTTATTTTATTTAAAGCAACAATTTTTTTTTATGGTTTTATTTTTATTTTCAGTTAAATATATTAACCCTGGTTAATGCATTAACTAAAGTTATCAAATGAGACATTAAATGAATATAAATACTTGTTTTGATGTATTCTGATGTGGTTTTCCTGACTGCAGTAAATCTCAGAATGATCATGTGCACGTGTGTGTGTGTGTGTGTTTTACATGGATTTCGGGTTGAGTTTTGGTTGGGTTTGTCATCTGTGCGTTTAGCTGCCTCTCAGAACACGCGTCACTTCATCAAAGTCCAGACGGCGTTTGAATGAAGCGATGCTCACGGTACAGTTTACCTAGATCTTGACCTCTCTATAGCTTTCAGATCCTTGTCCATGTCGTCCTTCTTGTTGTCCAGAGATTTGCTGTCCTGTAGATTCTCGTCTCCTTCATCTTCAGATTTGATCTCTGAGCTCACAGACGAGGTGCTCTGACCCTGCAGGCCGCCGGAGAGAGCTGGAGAGCAGAAACACAGCGTTATTGAGGAACATCTCCTGAGAAAAACACCACCCTCTCCGTGTTTCTACACCCACAACCATCCGTTTTATCATTCAGATCACCTGAACATTACGCACACAGTTAAAGTAAAAATGCCGCATACGTGAATCAGTATGACGGTGTCATCATGTCACTTCAGGGTCATTTCAGTTTCAGAGAATATGAGAACAATAGAATATATATATATATATATGTACACATTTCATCTGTTTTTGAGAAGCAGAGAGTGACGGTGGGAGGATGAATAGAGTTATAGAGTTGGTTCCAGACAGCTGGTCAGACTGGATATGTGAGGAGAGGAAAGACAAAACAAAAGCTTGATTTGGGACGTCTCTCTGCCCACACTGACTCTGTGCATGGGTGGCTTGATCTGGTTAAGGCTGGTGAATTTTAACCAGAGCAGAGAGGCTTGTTTCACGCTTCGCTGCTTCCAGGAAATGACATCGCTGGGAAAGACACTGCGACTAATGGGCACAGATTTGACAAGCCTGTAAATGTCCACTTCACGAAGGCGGCAGAAAGTTTTCCTTCAGGTCCTGTGAGACGCCGAGCCACATTTACACGCAATAAAGCTTCAGAAAACACTTCATTAAAAGTATATGTGGAAAAAACTAAGGTACTTTGATATATAATATGGTAAAGAATGATTATCATATTCATATACTGTTATATTCAGATATTTACTCTAGGCCTAGGGTATTTCTAAGAATACTGCAGTATTAGTATGGCAGATGTCAAACAAACCCCACAATATTTTCATGGAATAAAATAAAATAAAATATTCATTAAAATTACATGCCAAAATAAAATATTCATTAAACGTCTATGCCAAAATAAAATAAAATAAAAAATAAAATAAAATATTCATTAATACTACATGCCAAAATAAAATAAAATAAATATTTATTAAACGTCTAGGACAAAATAAAATAAAATATTCATTAAAACTACATACCAAAATAAAATAAAATAAATATTTATTAAACGTCTAAGACAAAATAAAATAAAATATTCATTAAAGCTACATACCAAAATAAAATAAAATAAAATAAAATAAATATTCATTAAACGTCTATGCCAAAATAAAATAAAATAAACTATTCATTAAAACTACATACCAAAATAAAATAAAATAAAATAAATATTTATTAAACATCTAGGACAAAATAAAATAAAATAAACAATGTTCATTGTATAAAATAAAATAAAATTTATTAAAAACAATTCAGAGCGGTATTTCAAAGAATACTGTAATATTAGCAGATGTAAAAAAAAACCACAATAATATTATTATGGTACATGCCTATAAATAAATAAATTTTATCAGAAAAAAACATGGTATTACCACAGTACATGGCCATTTACACAATTTTACCATAGTGCATGCCAAAAAATATAATATTACACTTAGTACTGTGGTGATACCATGGTACAGTAATGGTACTACTATGTTACTTTGAAATATACCATTGTACTGAACAATTACCATATTCATATACTGTGATATTTACATATTACTCCAGTGTATTTCAAAGAATACGGTAATATTAGTTTGGTATATGATAAAAAAAAAAACAATATTATCATGGTGCATGCCTATAAATAAATACATTTCATTAAAAAAACATTACCATAGTACTCCAAAAACATGGTAGTATATGGTCACAAACACAATATTACCATAGTGAATGCCCAAAATATGATATTTTTCTCATGTAAAAGTACCACCAGTGTAAATGAACTATAGGTAGTAAAACACACCCTATTACTCTAGTACATGTCTGAAAGTCCATGGCTCCGGCGGGATGAAAAATGCATCGTGATTCATTCCTTCTGGATGCCATTCACAAATAATCATCTCTGATCCACAGTGCTGTTATTTATAATGTTCTTTTTCATATTTTACAGCACTCAGCACCTCATTAACTGTTTGGCTGGGTTTTCCAGAGAGGAAAACGTTTGCCAAGATCTCCGTTCGGAGAGAGCAAGTGCTCCGCTTTTAAAGCAGCCTGGAGTTTTTACGCCTCACTTCCTAGGTCATATACAATTTCCTTTTACATATTCATATTTGAAATATGGCGCATGGTTTAATGCACTCATAATTGTTCACACATCAGGCTGGGGGCCGGCCAGCGGACGCGGGGAAACGGGAAACCAACGCTGGCTGCTGTCTGAGCTGCCAAAGTTTGGGTCAAATAATATTTTTTAATGTTTTTAAAGGAGTCTCTTCTGCTCACCAAAGCTGCATTTATTTGATCAAAAATACTGTAAAAATTTTAAATACTATTACAATTTAAAATAGCTGTTTTCTATGTGAATATATGTTAAAATATAATTTATTCCTGTGATCAAAGCTGAATTTTCAGCATCATTACTCCAGTCTTCAGTGTCACATGATCCTTCAGAAATCATTCTAATATGATGATTTGCTGCTATTGAGGGCCAAATTATTCTGTAATTAAATAAAAAAATTAAATCTAACCCTATATGTATAGTATAAAAAAATGTATATATAAATTACCATGGCCTGTAAAACAGAAATCCCTGATATTTCCATGTTTACCGTGGGAATACGCTATACGTGCATCTGTGTTTGTGAAGATGCTCTAAAATGGCGGCAGATGGAGGGAGGGAGGGCGGTTGGCATTGTGCCCGTTCTGTGCCCACACTGTGCCAGCCTGTGTGTGTGTGTGTGTGTGTGTCTCACCCCTGTACGGATCGGGCTGGCTGAGGTCGGGGGAAGTGGCCGACTGCACAGGAAGCTGCGGCACCGACACCTGATTGGCCACGATGGGGTGACCGCTCCTCAAACCCACACCGTCCTCACGATGGCCGCCCACCTGGAGACACAGAGAGAGAGAGAGAGATGTTACAAAAGCATCTAAAATGCAAATGAATTCATTCAAACGCATATAAGATCATCTAGAACATTCAGTCTGCTGCACACAGGCCTTACAGTTCAATCCACTCATTGCCGGCCAACAGAGGGCGCCGTACGCCTTCACAACAGACCACCCCGAACACACCTCCATTTTACATCCGCAGTCTCTCTTTGGCTTTGTTTACAATAGCAAACACTCACACTGTTTCTGTAGTATGCACTATATATATTCTGCACAGTATGCTGACTTTCCACATGCATGGAATACTCAACCAAATACATTTCCAAAAACAAGCAGTATATAGCAGAACACACTGAGAAGAATAATGCATCCCATAATGCAATGCACTCAATGTGCCATTTCCAGTGGTTTTGATTAAATTAAATTTCATTTGTAATAAATAAAAGTTTAAGAAAGAGGAAAAATAAGTTTTTTTTTTAAAAAATTCATAAAAAAAAAAAAAATTCATAAAAACATATATATATACATATATATATATATATATATATATATATATATATATATATATATAATGACCCTACAATTAAGAGTCAAGAACAAAAAAATTAAACAAGATAAAACATTAAATTATTTATTAGTTACATATATGACACTACCATTATTATTTATAAATAATTATTATAAATAACATTATTATAATAATTTAAAAATAACAACTATTTATAAATACAAAAAATATTATTTTAATTATTTTCAAATATTACATTTTTTTAATGAATATTGAAAAATAATAAAAATACATACAAAAACTAAATAAGTGTCAATATTTATTTATAAATAATAATTATACATAACATTATTATAATAATTTATAAATAACATTACTATTTATAAATACAAAATATATTTTAATTATTTTTTAATAATATTTTTTAAATAGATATTGAAAATAATAATAAAAATACATACAAAAACTAAATAAGTGTCAAGAAAGTATGACATTCCCATTATTATTTATAAATAATAATTGTAAATAACATTATTATAATAATTTAAAAAAAATACTCTTTATAAAAAAACATTATTTTAATTATTTTTAAATAATAATTGTTTTAATAAATATTTAAAATAAAAATAAAAATACATAAAAAACTAAATAAGTGTAAAGAACAAGGCAAATACAAACAAAATAATAAAATAAAAATATTAAAAAAAAATGTAAACACAAAACAATTATTTTTAAAAATTTTTACATAAAATGTTAATCCTAAAAAGAACAAACAAACAAACAACAAAATGTTTTGAAATATCTCTTGTTCATTCATCACACTGGATGGAGGGTCAGGTTGCATTGTGGGAGTGTTTCGAACAGCATGCTTTTTGTACTGTATACGGCACATTTGACCAAAAATACACAGAAAATCCACATATACACACAGCACACACACTACAGAGATAGTGTGAGTAGTGTGTGAACACAGCCAAACTCTCTCTCTCTCTCTCTCTCGTTCTCTCCATCCTCCTAATCTTTCTTCTTTCTCTGTTGGTGAAAACACTGTGAATTTATTCAGGCAGGTAAAATCCAAAGTAATGTCCCATGGTGCCGAGCGCAGAGCGGGCTGAGTCTGATCCATCTGTCTGCCATCACGTTCGCCAACACAACTGACAATTATCTTAATGCCCATATGCTTAATTGTGGGCTCCCTAATTCCCTGGATAATACACACATCCAGCAGGAATTGTGATTTGGCACAAGTTTCCTTCTCTCCGAGTCGCTCTGTTTTTGTGTTAAGGACACAATCTGAGAACCTGCGCAGTTTCTCTCTCGCTGTAATTCCGGTTAATCCGATGACAGTGTGGCGCGGGGACGCTTTTGTCTCCCGGTGGCTTGATGCAAATATCAGGAAATGTCGCCGAAAGACGGAAGAAGAAAGCCGGTGGTATTTTAGTTTTATTAGTATTTTGAATTAGCTTTATTTTTTCCACATTAGTTTTCATGTTTTTTGTCATTTTATTAGTTTTTGTTTTTTAAAAAACATTGGTATTTAGTTTTCATTTATTTTTATTTTACTTTTAGCTTTATTTACAGATCATTTTAGTGCCTCAACTTTAACTTATTTCAGTTTATTGCTAAGGCAACATTTCTAATTTTTTTTTTTAAACTAAGAGTTTTTTCAACTAATATTTATATTTTAATGCAGCTTTATTTGTCACATATGTTAGGGATCATCATAAAATTAGCATCATTTGAAAACGTAAACAATCAAAATTGGTCCTGTGGAAGCCATTTTGAAACTGGACACATTAACGCTACTTTTAGTGGAATTTTTGTGATACCAAATTCAAATTTGGAACACGACTTGGTTAGATGTACGGCTTCGATTTTCTAGCAATTTTAGAATCAAAATTATTTTGTAAAATATACATTTTGTATAAAATAAAAAATATTTAGTTCAGTATTTTTGCTTTTCAGTAACCTAAAACTTTTACACTTTCTTTTGTTTCGCTTCTGCAATAATCTGCTGAGTTTCCTCTTTAAAAAAAGACCAACCTGAATTAAAGTATGAATTAAAACCATTTAAGTTCATTTCTATGGTCTAAAAGGGCATTTAATGGGTTAATAAAAGGTTCTTAGATTGAAATATTAAAGTAAATTAAACGTCTGATAAAACGATACGCCAGTGAAAGAGAGAAATGAACGAGAGTTTCTGGATCATACATGTTCTGCACATTTAAACATGGTAAAACGTTAAATGGAGCAGAAAATACTAGAAAACAGTCAAAAAAAAAGGACTGAGAGAATGAAGAGAGATTAAATTCTATGGAGATTTCTGCATTTCTGTGGGACTTTTTGTTTCGTTTGAATCGTTTGAAAAAAAAAAATTCAGTCAACATTCACTGAAACTCATGTCATTCCTCATGCGTTCTTTCAAGAAGCACAAAATGAGATGATCTCAGTATTTCCAGGGTGTTTTTCTCATATCGGTGGCTGTCGAGCTCCTAAAAGAACAAAAAAGTCCTGTAAAAATATACATTAGCAGTCCATATCAGTGTTATTTTGGTATCATTTATAGTATGGTTGATAATTTTATAATTTGAATTTATTAATAATTTGAATTTTTGTTTAAATTTTAGTAATTTTGTAAAATGTAGTTTTTCTTTTTTTTTTTCATGAAATATTTCCAGTATCTCCAATATTCAATCTTTGTTCACTTTTTTCATTTATATTTATATTAATTTTTTCTCAATTAATGAAAATGATTTTTAATAATTTTAGTTAACAATAACAACACTGACTCATATATACTTAATAAGCACTATTGTTATTAAATACTTCATTATCATGTTTTCTGCCTCCTTTTGTGTCCTGTGAGAAACACAGTCATGTTTAGGAGTAAATGATGTTCGTTTGTTGGTGAACGATCCCTTAAAAGTGATTGTGGGAAACTAATTCTCCTGGAGTTCCTGCAGTCTCTCAGTCTTGTAGTTAATTAGGGGTTAGTCGTTAACCGAGACCTTAGAAGACTGATGGTGTTTATTTGCCACAGAGCTCTTTTGTGAAGCTGTGTGTGTGTGTGTGTGTGAGGAGAGAGATGAGGACCAGACGTCTTACTGACAGCAGCTTTCAACAAACACACACACAGACACACACACACACACACACACACACACACACAATGAACGGTTAATAATATGAAAATCAGCTGCATGGAAAGTGGCACCAGAACACAGAAACTGTTTTTAAGGGACTTGGATCTGAATGAATAAGTCTTTAAATGGTCATATCAGACTTTATCCTTCTAAAGTTTTTTTAAAAGTGCTTTTATTCAGTGTGGTTCTGTATAGAACTCTGGGTTCTTGACTCAAATTTAAAGAAATCTTTATTCCAAAAAGGTTCTATATAAGGAGAAATACTTTCATGTTTAATGGGTTATTTACATTTTTTTCTAGTGATAAAGTATGTTTACAAGCTGTTTAATTCATAACATTTAATTATAATTAATTAAAATGATTAAAACATGATATTTTACAAAATATTTTGGACTCCAAAACTGCTAGAAAATCAAAACCGAATGTTCCAAATTTGAAGTTGATATCATAAAATTGCCTAACTTCAAAACACTTCTTGAGTGTTCAAGCTTTCAAATGACACCTAATTTATGATGATTACTAAAATATCTGGCAATAAAAATGTGCCTCAAATTTAAATCTATAAAACGATGGAACCCCTAAAAGTTCAACATATGAAGCGCCTGACAGAACCCTGTAAGATTCCATTCAGAACCTTAAACAAGTACAAAAGCAACATTTATGGAAACTAAACTGTCCTGATTATGACATCACAGCCATGAGCTCATTAACATATGACCGCCCACATTTACACATCAACACCCAAACCAGCCCTGATGAACAACAGTTTGAACTACAACTGTCCAATCACAGTAGAGCTCATTTACATATAAAAGCAGAATCGGCCCGTTTAATGGGTGGAAAATATGAATTTTGCACAAGAAACTTTGGTTTACATTATATGTGGATTTGAATGAAAAATATGGCCTCCTTTAAAAGAGCTCTGGGAAAATACTCTGGAAAGACCGGCTCTGAGGAGGTTCTTCCAAGGTGGTCCAGGATCTCGTGACTACAGACAAGAACGCCAGACCCGTTTTTACCAAATTCCTCTGAACTACAAAAAAACAGGCCAAAATCACAGAGCACCTTCAAAGCAAGAGAGGAAATTGCTTCCTGGTGACTTATTGAATTAAGATGCTTTATTTCTACACGGACACACACCGATTCAAACTGGAATCTGGAAACATCTACTCCTTCTTTATCATAGATAATTCAAAATTGTGAAAAATGATGTTCTTTCTCAGTGTTGTTGTCTAATAAATCAAGATACACCGAGGAAGAATGAAAACTCTAAAATATATTTATATACATTTTAATTCAAATTTGTGAAGAAATGGAAATGCATGCTTAATTGTGTGATTTGTGTGTTTATATGTGTGTGTGATTTCAAGGTTAGTGGCCAAATACAATATCCATCCATCACGGCCAAACAATAGAGTGACAGGGTTATCGTCCTAAAAATAAACCAAACAAAAGCTGGAACAAGAAGAAAAGCCCCAGTGAGAAGGAAACGTGCAGGAAATGCACCGCGGCTCACGATCACGTTACTCTGAATGGCTGGAACAAACGAACTTCCTCTGTGAGATGGAAGGACGGCTGATGAGGCGGATTTTAAACACAATACTGTATTTAGCGGCCGTGTCGTGACCCAGAAAGAAAGAGGTCACAGGGGTCACGGGCCGGATGAAGGGCAACAGGGTCACAGAGACGGGAACTGTTTAAACACTCAAAGATCAAACACTCAAACTCTGTCAGAAAAACTGCAAAAAATATATTAAATTAAATTAATTAAGAAAAAAATCTAGTAAATTAACAAAAAGTTATAAAAATATAAATATTTAAGAAAAAAATATTGCATAAAACAACAAATAATAAAAAATTATTAAAGATAAAAATAAAACAAACAAATTAAAAAAAATATTAAAGATAAGATCAAATAAATAAACAATAAATAATTCAAATATTACAGAAAACAAAATAAAATATTACAAAAATATTAAAACTAAGATTAAATAAATACACAATAAATAATAAAAATATTCAAGACAATATATTAAAGAAAAAAGAAATAAAAATATTACAAATAAAAACAAAAAATATTAAAGATAAAATGAAACAATAAACAATACAAAAAACATTAAAAATAAAACAAATAAACTATAAATATTTGAAATATAAATAAGCAAAAAATAATACAAATAACGTTGGACGTTTAGTCAACTATCTTTGTCATTCCTAACTGAAAATGTGAAGATCTACTCCAGTGATGGTAAAAATGATTCATAAATCAGTCAAAATGTGTGTGTGTGTGTGTGTGTGTGTCATTGACACTGATCTCTGCTGTCTGTCAGTGCGACTGTTTTTCCCAGACAAACTCTCTGCATTTCTTTCCCATGACTTCATGAATCTACACACACACACACACACACACACACACAGCTGTTCTCTGGCAGAAAGACACACAGCTCTGGTTCGCATGTCTTTTCACATGTTTACAGGTTTACATATTTTCATGAAAGAAATAAGTAGTTTATTATTATTATATGAACACTCTTCAATCTCACAGAAGCTGTTTTTCAATTTAGAACTTCAAATTAAATTTTGCACATTTTTAATCTTTTAAGCTATTAATGTATGTACAATTTAAATGCTTTTTTTTTAATGTCATGTGACCGAAATGTTTCTGAATAAACTGCGATTTGCCTACCTTTTGGAATTTGGGATGGTGTGCAGGATTTATTTTTTTGTTTCTATATAAATATAGTCCCGCTAAAAGTTGCTTTTGCCCTCTACGCTGTCATTACCATCACATGACCATTTTTAAGAAACATTTCTATACGTTTCTAATGGATATATGAGTAGCAGATATGGATCTGCAACACTAGGGGGCGACGGAGAGCTGCTAAACACACTGTATGAATGTGTGTGTTGTGGAAAAGTGTGATGACAAAGCGCGGTCTGTACGGGCTGCGTTTCCACGGCGATGGAAGAGGCGCGTCTGAGCAGCGAATAGTGCGTCTTTGTGAGTCCCAGACACACACACACACACACACACGGCGTAATTACGTGCTGTTTCCTGTGTTGTAGTCATGGCTGGCTGTTTGTACGTCTCTGTGGCCCAAAACACCATTTTCTCAAGCTGAGAAAAACCACGGCGGGCCACTGCAGCTTTACTCGCAGTTATAAACCTCACCTGAGTCTCCTAAAGGAAAAGAATCAGCCTTAAACTTGTTTAGAGGGCAAATACAACACCAGCAGGAAGGACAAATCTTAATTTCTCACTGAAATTAAATGGAAGCTGTGCACATACTAACGTCTTAAAATGATCCCAAGGCATTTCTCATGATCTGAGCTGCTCCTCATTTATTTTATATTTCTCATTTGAGTCTATTCCTCCAAAGGAATCTGAGGAGAATCATCTGAGACAACTGAGAACTGAGAGTGAATCTTTATGTTCATTATCTGACATGCTGCTGATTACCACAGAAAATGACAATACTTTACACTAAGCTTCCACTTCTTAACATGAACATTTACTACATACCAACATTTACTAGTACATTATTAAAATCAAAAGTTGCATCTGTTGCAAAAATGTAGTTGCAATGTTACTTATAGTTAGTAGAATGTCTAAAGTGTTACCAAACTAGCTACTTATTAACTATGTCAACAAAGATTAATAAATCCTGTTACGGATGTATTTGTCATTGTTGATTAATGTTAGTAAATGCAGGCCAAAACTAATGAGGCCTTAAAGCAGTGGTCGGCAATAGGCGGCCCGCGGGCCAAAACCGGCCTGCCAGCAATAATATCTGGCCCGCGCCCACAGCCAGATTATTTTAATAGCGGCTGGTTCTGAAATAGATCGGTCTGGAGAGCGCAGTTCATGGTTGCATAGTAACGACAGATGCCACGGGAGCGCAATCGCTTTGGAAAGGAAAGAGGCGTGGCCGCGCTTTCCATGCGTTTTTAGACGCAACATGTTAACGGCAGCTAAAATTATATTCTTTGCAAACAGCGAGTACTTCATTGCAGATGAACACACCAGCACACCAGCTCTGCATTCACAAAACCAGGTAGGATGAACGCATAGTTGTCTTTCCAATTTTCTTTGTATGCCCTATTTTTGCTGTCAACTTTCCTCTTTGGACTCTTTGATAGTGCCATTTTCTCTCACCAGCTAGCTTCAATGTTAACATCACTCTGCACACGATGTAATATCGTACCTCCAGCACGCAAACAATTAAAAAAATGGAGTTAGTACGAGAGGATGCCAAGGAATAATTCTGAGTGTAAAAGTAGGCTACGTCGAATAATTATTACAATAAGTTAGGCTCCATTGTGTACCAAGCAAATTAAAATGATCCTCATTTATTATTCACAATATGGAAATAAAACATAGTTCGTTAAGAGCATGACTCAAACATGCCATTAATGGGCTAATTCCTCTTTTATTTTTATTTTTTTGTTATTTTTATCCATTCCGCATCTCCCACATATGTGTGTTTTAGCAAGGCGGTCTGTGTTGCAAGTTGGTGAATGAAGATACTTGCCAGGTTATGTGTCACTACTCTGCTTTATTAATTTATCAGTGTAAAACCCGGACACTGCCACACAAATGTGGCACAGAGTTACAGCTCACTACCAGTTACAAAAGACACTGTAACAGTCCATCACGGGCAATTCTAGTTGCATTTTTCATCAATTAGCCTAATTTTTTAAATTATCCTTTGACTATGTTCTGGCCCGCCATCTATTCGCGGAAAAATTTTGGCCCGATGCCAAACTTAATTGCTGACCCCTGCCTTAAAGTGTTACGCAGAAAATAATTTCAACTTTCCCTCAGTTTGTAAAAAGAAACAAATGTTTTGTGTGATAATTTACAATGGAAGTGTTTGAGTCAACACAATAAATATTAAAATAAAAGTATCTAGAACCTTAAAGGGTTCTGTCAGGCACTTCATATATAGAAACTTTTAGGGTTTCCCATCGTGGGATCATTTTATGGATTTAGTTAATTTTGTTTTAATTCATTTTTTCATTATAATTAAATGTCATGAATTAAACAGCTCATAAACATACTTTATCACTAGAAAAATAAACATGAAAGTATTATGCAATCTATGACATTTCTTTTTATAAAGAACCTTTTTGGCATAAAGTGTTCTTTAAAATTGAGTCTAGAACCCTAGAGTTCTATATAGAACCACATTGAACCTTTTTTCTAAGAGTGTAGCCACAAGATGAAAACATGACAGCAAACATGCAAAGTTAATATCCAGTATTTCTGTGAATAAAACCTCATACAGTAAAAGCAGCAAAACCCCTCAGATCAGATCTGAACTCGTGTTTTATCGCTGCATGTTTATTGTTTTCACATCTCTTCTGAGTGCTAAACTCTCTCTCACACACTCTGTAAGCGTATCAGGCGTTTAGAGGCCCGTGGATCTGATGGCTTTGAGCACAATCAACCCTCGACAGAAGATTTACTGCAGCTCAGGCTCTCTTTATCCTGAAAGGAGGTGCTTTTAAGTGCTATTACTGTGTGTTTAAAGCTCTAATGCCTCAATCTCTGCATCTCCTGCAGAAGATAGGGCAGTTTGACCTGCTTAGAGGAATGTTCAGGCTCTCGGTGTGTGTTCAGAAGTGCAGTTTAGATTACTGAAGCATAACTCAACTACTGACAGACGGACTGAGTGTGTTTGTCTTTGAACCCTGGATTAAACAGCAAGTTAGAGCATCTTTAACCTGTCAAACTGTCTCCAAGTGTTTCCTACAGACAGTCAGTATGCGATGATAAACAGTAGTCTGAAGTCACATGACCTCACCTCCATTATGGTGCATGTTTAATTCATTAATTTATTACATCAGAAATATGTAGTTTTCACTACAAAAACAGCATTTTTGTCTTTAAAATATCTAAAAAACATTGAAACGAGATAAATGTACATGAGAAGCAGCACTGCAAAACTTGTTTTCATACTTTGTTTTCAAGTGTATTTTGTTTTACTGCAAAGGCAGATAATTTAAACTTGTTTATACTTCAAACGTGATTGCAGTAAGACAAAATACACTCGTATTAAAGATACCTGCAATAAACAAAATTGAATATCTTATGCAGTGTTGCTTCTCAAGTAAATTTATCTTGTTTTAAGGAATTTTAGACATTTTAATAGGAAAGACTTTCTTCTTCAGTATTTTTGTCTTGTTTTCCAGTACAAATATCTAAAGATTCTTAAATCAAGATACATTTACTGGAGAAGCAAAATGACTGAAGATATTAAGTTATGTTTTATGAGAAATCGACCAAAATTAAGTGAGTTTATGCTTAGAACAAGAACATATATCTACAAATTGGGTTAAAAAAAACAACAACTTCATTCAAAGGGAAAACAAGATGATTTTTATGACACATTTTTCAGAAAACAGGACTTAACATCTTAAATCATTTTGCTTCTCAGATAAAGGTGTCTTTATTTATGAATGTTTAGATATATGTACATATGTACATTTTTTTTTGCAAATCGTTTTTTAAACCAATTGTTTTTGATGTGCAATAATATCAGGAATGAAGTCACCCTTCATAATTATAGAGAAGATGAAAAATATGAAGGATTAAGAACAAACTTGACAGAACTCCAAACTCAAACCAATGCATCAATCATAACCCAAACATGCTGCTTTATTTTTCATGTCATATTGGAAATAGAAGGTCAGATTGCTCTGGTTGGTGCTCATCTAAGCACACTAAAAATCCACATACTGCAGTTCACATATCATATAACTGTGAACAGCCATTTTGTGTAACGTTCTCAGTGTTTGTTTGTTAGTCGTCTCCTCTCATCATGTGAGCACCTGTTTTCAGCATGACCTCAGCTCTCTGACCGCTCACTTCAGCCTCACAGAACAACAGAGCAGCAAATCTGATCCAGCTGTTCCTCCAGCACTGAAACCGAAATGACTGTTCTTAAAGCCACAGTACACACATTTACTGCACCATCTACACATTCAGCTTCAGAGCGTCACATTCATTAAAATAGAGCAGCATGAACATTCAGCTAAATATCTTCTTTTGTTTTCCATAGAACAAAAAACATTGTACGGGTTTGGAATAATATGAGGGTGAGTAAATGATGACAGAACTTAAATAATATAAAAAAATAAATAAAATAAAATAAAACTTCTTTTATTTCAGCTAGTTGCCAAGACAAAATTTCTCATTTTTGTTTGAAGTTGAAGGACTGGTTCACCAAAAAATGATCATTTTGTTGCATTATTTTAGTACCAATGATATACTCTATTAACAAAAAATGGTATACCAGTGATATTAAAATGCGACAAATGATCATTTTTGGGTGAACTATTCCTTTAAGGAAACAAATCAGTCTGTGAGGTGTAAATGCATTAAAAATCCAATGCCATCACAGCACGCACACACACACACACTGTTGAAAGTGAATAAATATACAGCAGCGTCATTGAGACATTGAGCAGAGATTCAGGACCTTGTCAACAGCAGAGCTCGTCCAATAAAATGCCTGAGCAAACCCACGCCTGCATTTATTTATTTATGTCATTAAAAACAGCTCGTTAACACTGGAAATATGCACACGGAGCGAGCTCACCCGCCTTAACACAACTTTAAAAAGAGCAGGAAAACACATGAAAACAACTAGCAGAATATTTCTTTACGTTTACGTATGTGAGTGCCACTTTTTAGACTAAAAAATACAGTTTGAAAACAATTTAGTAACTTAACTTTTACATTTTCTGAAGAAAACATGCAATGCATTCTTGTGCAAAACATTCATTTTCAATAATTCAGTGGGCCAATTTTTATGCATTTTATGCAATTCACATTCCGATGACTACATAAAAACATACGAGTGCATCAGTTTCGTTTGTGTATAAATGTGCATGTAATAAGAGAACACAATCCTTCACAGTGTGTGTGTGTGTGTGTGTAGTACGAGCATTATATCTTCTTTTCTTCATGTATTCTCTTTCTGTGCTTTATTCTCTCCAGCTGTCTGAAGCTTTATGGATTGTTTCAAGTCTTAAAAAAAGCCTTAAATATGGAAAATATTACCAGCATCTTCCTTGATGTTTTGAAGTCTTTTCCTCCCCCTCTTTCTGTCTCTCGCTCTGATATTTCCTGTCTTTAGTCCTGCACTGCTCATAAGTCACAGTCAGAAGAGAGTCAACACCGCTAACCTGACCTGATAATACTTAAACTTTACAGGATCAGTGACCTCATGCACACTGCATTGAGAATTACTTTCATTGCAACTGATGCATCCGAGTAGATTAGTTTTAAACTTCTGCATTGACATCATTGTTCGACAGGAAGTTGCTCTGGGCCGTCTGTCCTGAGAGAGGTCAAAGCAGGGCTTGAGCATTTAACTCGCATTTACGACTAAAAATAGATGCTAACAGTAAATTGTATGTGTGTGGAAAAAATAGGTCCAAGGCTTTTAAAAGCCTTAAATTCAGTTATACGTATCTTAAAAGTCTTAAAGTGCCTGTTTTATGCTACTTTAAAGGCTTTTAATTTTGTTTTAGGGACTCTTACAACAGGTTCACATGCATCCAAGGTCAAAAAACACTTTAATTTTCTGCAGCATCAGCTCTTTTCTCATAGTGTCTGAAACTGTTCGATCAAGGATTTGGTTTCTCTAAGCCCTGCCTTTCTGAGAGCTGCTCTGCTCTGATTGGCCAGATGGCCCAGTCTGTTGTGATTATTCAGAAACCAAACACTCATTATCATATCTGAATCTCAGCACTTGATACACAGAACAGTAACGATGGTGTCGGTTTTACCGTATCAATCTCATCAAAGTGGATTTGCTTTGGCAGCAGAAAACAGCGTCTTCTCGACATGAACAACACGAACCAAACTCTTCCAGTCTCAGATACAACTACAGTGATTGAGGGCGGGGCAAAGAGACGCTGTTCAGCCAATGAAGAAAGTAAGCCCTGGACAGTGGTTCTTACCATGAGCGAGTGTCTGTTGGACGGCAGCAGTCCTGAGCTGTATCCGGCGCTCAGGCCACCCATGGCCCCGTTGTGCGAGTGGGATGGAGTGATCAATCCGTGCATGTCCGCATGACCTCCGGGCATCGCCGTGGACGGACCCACCGCATGACTCCGCAACACGTGGATTGCATCGTCCAGACGCTCCAATCTGTCCTCGATACGACTTTGCTGCAGGATGACAAACAGAATAAATGCACAGATACATCACAATGAAGGACTATTTTACTTGCTTGCTTTCATCATTACTATTGATTCATTTTCTTGTACTGTATCTACTTTCATAGGCATGCATGTGAACATTTCTGTACTGTATATGTCTTCTGTAAAGCAACTATGGTATTTTGGCAAGCATCATGGTAATTTTGAAGCCTGTATGATTTCCTAAAGGCTGAACAGAGTTTGATCTCTGTGGATTTTTGTGTCAGTATCTCTTACCAACGAGTGCAGCGGCGGCTCGTAACTGGGGGACGAAGCTCCCTGACCGTTTCTGGACCAGACGGCTGTACTGGCAGCTAGAGGGACGAAATTAACAACATCATCAGTGTGAATAATAATATCTGTGAACATCTTCATTACTCAAACTGATTTATTTATTTGTATAGCACTTTATACATAAAATGCAGCTCGAAGTGCTTCACAAGGTAAAATACAAACATTAAAATCAAAAACACACAACAGTGATAATGTGATTTGAAATGTCAACACAATACTGATACTGATATCAATATACACAAAAGCAGATATGTCTCGACTCTACTTTTGAAAAATATAAATGCTTGTAGCCGGTCTAACTTTGCTGTCCTCTTCTTTTTCAGACAGATGGATAGATAGACAGACAGACAGATAGATGATAGACAGACGGATAGATACAGACAGACAGACAGACAGATAGATAGATAGATAGATAGATAGATAGATAGATAGACAGACAGACAGACAGACAGACAGACAGACAGATAGATAGATAGATAGATAGATAGACAGACAGACAGACAGACAGATAGATAGATAGATAGATAGACAGACAGACGGATAGATAGACAGACAGACAGATAGATGATAGACAGACGGATAGATACAGACAGATAGACAGACAGACAGATAGATAGATAGATAGATAGATAGATAGGTAGACAGACAGACAGACAGATAGATGATAGACAGACGGATAGATACAGACAGACAGACAGACAGACAGATAGATAGACAGACAGACAGACAGACAGATAGATAGACAGACAGATAGACAGACAGATAGATAGATAGATAGATAGATAGATAGATAGACAGACAGACAGACAGACAGACAGATAGATAGATAGATAGATAGACAGACAGACAGATAGATAGATAGACAGACAGATGATAGATAGATAGATAGACAAATAGACAGACGGATAGATAGACAGACAGATAGACGGATAGATAGACAGAGACAGACAGATAGATAGATAGACAGACAGACAGATGGATGGATAGATAGATAGATAGATAGAAGGATAGATAGACAGAGACAGACAGATAGACAGACAGATGGATAGATAGATAGACAGATAGATACTGTAGATAGACAGACAGACAGACAGATGGATAGATAGATAGATAGATAGATAGACAGATAGATGGATGGATAGATAGATAGATAGATAGATAGATAGATAGATAGACAGACAGACAGACAGACAGATCGATAGACAGACGGATAGACAGACAGACAGATAGACAGACGGATAGATAGACATATAGATAGATAGATAGATAGTTTAAATTTCTAATAGTCAAACGTTCCCGCATATCTAAATCTGTGTTTTCCCATTAAGCCGACACTCAAACAGACCAATTAACCGTCATTCACTCCAGCGGAATAAATAATTCCGTCTTTCTCTTTGTTGTCCTCTTTTCTTTTGTGTGCTTCTTTATGTAAGACTAGCGGAGATCTGAAGCCGTAAAGCTCATCAGCTGGTGGGGCGTCGGGCGGGTGACCCTGCCTTTGATAGGTGACGACCCCAATGCTAATAACACCTCGTTATTCTTTCCTTCTTCTCCTCTTTTTCATGAGCCCGTGTTAAGATGCAAACCCGTTCGCCGGCGGCCCGGTTCACACCGGTAATTAGAGAGGAGCGGCGCGCTCGTTTATTCCTTCTCCCTGACCTTCACCTGTTTGCGTTTGCGCCATCCGCTCATTACGTATATCCCGGCTAATTATGTTGTGTTTTTTCAAATTGTACTTCTTTATAGAAACATGCATTTCAGACGCTTCTCTGTATTATTAAAGCTCATTTCCAAATGCTAATTAGCACATAATTATAGCCACATTCATGTGCAAATAAATTTTGCATGTATCCGCGCCGCTGCCAATGAGAAAATTATTAAATTAGTTGCTTAAACTTCCCTCGCATGTTTAAGTTTAAATATTAATTTGCACTTGCGCATTTAATGGTTGTCGGTCTAATAACTTTGGCACTCTGAGACATGCCAATTAGGCGGCGGGCGTTTCCATGGTGACTCGAATAATGAGTTCATAGTTTGAACCGATTATGAAGAATGCAACATATGAAAAGCTTTTCAACTTTAAAATCAGAATGGCAAACTAAATGGGTTTGGTTTTAGTTAACTGTAATAACCTTAGTGACAACCAGGTATACAAAACGTTTAAAATGCATAGTGTTTCATATACTCTATTTAAATAATAGTACTCTGTAAACAGTAAACAGCAGCAAAGCAGAAACTAGAGTGTGATCAGGTGACTGACATTAGCGCAAACAGCTGTGTGTGTGTTTAAGAATCTGTTGAGAATAAACACACACTCGTCAGAAAACAACACACACACATTGTTACCTGTGAGCGACGGAGGTGATCCCACAGGAGTGGACGGGTTGGACGAGAAGCTGTTATTGGTGTGGTCGGGGGAATAGATCTACAACGACAACAAACACACAGCAATGACAACGAGAGCGCCGCAAACACACAACATCATGCTGAAACTCCCTACAGGAGCGTTTGTGTGAATCCTCACTTGTCTGAATGATTCTGCTGGCTAAGTTGTTTTTGTAAAAGGCAACATGAAATCATATTTGACTATTTGTTTTCTTAATAAATGTCTGCACGATGCATTAAAGCCTGCATGAAATGGAATTTGCAATAGTCAACAAATGTAGGGCGGGGCTTGATTTTGTCCATGGGGAATTGATTGGATGGTTGAATGGTTGTGGTTTGCTATTGGTCGAAATATTCCTAACATAAAACAAGTCGTTTCATGTTGTCTTTTGCAGCTGTGTATTGTTGTATTTGTCTGGGCCTACATGAGACCTGTTGACTCACTGAAGCCAGAGCCTTTCCTAACGCGTCTCCCGTCTGCGAGCTGCTTCCAGCTCCGCTCGACGCTCGATTGGCTGAAACACAACAGAGAGAGAGACAGATTATAGAGCTTTGAAACTCGTATCCATTTAAATAAGATATAGACTTTAAATGAACACTTCAGAGCAGTGATTCTCAACGAGGGGCCCGAGACCCAGCACACTTCCAAGGGGACTGCAAAATAAGCTTTTAAATAAGCTAAAATCCTAATTCGTTCCTTCAAGAATTTTATTTAATAACCAGGGTTCTCAGAGACACCTGGATATATTAACAAAAAGCATGGAAATTAATAAAATCTTTAAAAAAAATCATTGAAATCTCTATAACGAATCAGTGCTGTCAAACGATTAATCGCATCCAAAATAAAAGTTTATGTTTACATAATATATGTACTGTGTATATTTATTATGTATATATAAATACACACAAATATATTATATTTATATATAAAATACTTATATGTATAAATATATAAATTATAAAAATATAAATATACATGTATTTATATATACATAATAGATATACACAGTATACACACATATGTTATGTATTTTGGATGCAAATAATCAAGCTCTAAAATATTTTACTGAGTAGAAATTGCTGAGAAATTGTCATTTGTGAGTTAAAAATTTTTAAAATAAAATATATAATACATATAAATTCATTATTAAACCCTGCAGAACATTCAGTTCATCTGAAATTACAGAATATAAATGTTCTGATTTTAAATATAATTTCATATAATTTTAATAATTATTTAATCTTTTATTTTATTTTTTTTTATTAATTTATTTTACAGAATGTCAATGTTTTGATTTTAATATAATTTTACAATTATTATTTAATCTTTTATTTAAATTTTTAATTAATTTTTATTAAAATTTAATTTACAGAATGTATTTTTTTATTTTAATATAATTTAAACAATTATTTAATCATTTATATTTAATTTAATTTCATAAATTCACACAAAAGTTTGAAAACAAGCAGCTTTGTCATTACACCAGAAGTATTATAAATATCTTCGCCTACATGGAGGGCCTTGGAGTCAAAAAACTGAGAACCACTGCTTTAAACATTTACTCAGTATTCACAAAAACCTCTGATAGACGCTTGCTTTCACACGCTCCCATGTGTATCTGTAAGCGCTCTGTGAAGAGCGTCAAAGTTGTCTATTTACAACATGTTTTTGAAGCGTTGTAGACAATCACAGACATATCCCTGCAAACATGCCCCTGCAGGGCCCATGCTGGCTTTTTGCGGGCACAGTGGGCTAGGGCCAGCCCAGGTGAGGCCCACAGCTTTGGGCTCACTGCGGGCTCTCTGTGAGCAGCCCACACTAGCAAACTGCCCACATTAAGCCCATGATGGCCCAGTGTGGGCCAGCCCGTTCGGGCCGGAGCAACTTTTGTACCTTTGGGCCCAAGCAGTTTTTGTGTGGACAGCCCACTTTCGTTTCCCATGCTCTGTTTGGCTGTATTTTTATACAGCATTTTCTGTTTTCTTAAATTACATACAAATGTATGTAAAATTACAAAAATAATCTGTAAATAATACAATAACAAAACGGTCAAATGACTGGCAGTAAAGTAAAATCTCCTTATTTAAATAAGCTGAAAACACTGTCACATGACCAGCAGCAACAGAACATTAAACGCTAACAGATCTGTCTAGATCTCAGCATCTTTACTTATTACAATCCAGTTTGACTATTTCTTTCATACAAAACCTTTAGATGTTGATGTTTTATTGAAAATAGTACATTTTAAAGTCACCATTATGGAGGTGAGTGTTTGCTTTAGTTGGACTCTTGACCCTTGACTTTTCAGCATCAGTTACTCTCTGGCTGCTGTAACTGTGTGTTTCTGAAGCACATTTGTTTTTGCAAAAACCGCAAGAGAAATTCTGGTTAGATGAAGTTGATTACTTATTGATGATTCAGTCATCATAGAGTGGGCAGAATCAAAGAGATTTACATTTTACAGAGTATGATTTAGGGAATATTTGAGTGGCAGACGCCCCTGCCAGTCATTGACCATTTCTTTTTTAACAATCATTAACCGTTATTTTCATTAATAGTAAATCTGTGGCACGCTGTGCTGCCAGATTTATTGTTGTAGATTAACAGTGCGGGCCCTGTGTGGGATTCCTGGAGACTAAGTAAGGGCTGCTCGTGCAGGGCCAGCACTAAGGGGCCAACGTTTTGCTGGCAGCCTGCTGGGGGCCCTTAGGCTAGCCCTAAGTGGGCCCCTAAAGGGCCAGTGCAGGTTTGTTTGCAGGGATCTGTTGAGCTTGTGAACACAATGGCCAATCAGAGGTGCCAGTCAGCGCTCAAAATGCTAGGGGGAAATGCTGGTATCATCACAATTTTTAAATTTCAGTACTTGGTACCAAAATCGGTACTTTTGACAACACTATTTCAATGACAAGGCTGATTTTGGAACTGACAGTCGGAGGAATGACCAATGATGTTCATCAGCTGATCAGAAACTCCTTCTCTCAGAACAATTATCCTAATATTCTTCCAATCGCAAACACCACAACATTTGCATTAGTTCGCATTGGGAAAGTGACTGAATCAAAGTGAATCAAATCTTCACTCCACTTTGATTCTTACTGATCTGTAGTCACTCCAGACTCACCCATGACGCTGTCTGTTCCATTAGTGGTGGCGGAGCAGGACGCCGCGCTATAGTGATTCGTCCCACCGCTCCGATGGAAACTGGACATGGGAGGAAGACTGGGGTTAATCTCAGCAGACGAGTGTGACGGGTAACTCTGCAAAACACAGAGAGAAAGAGGGTTATTGAACAGATAAGACTGAGATAACACTTGACCATATAGCACCTTTATTTTAAACTCATTTACATTTACATTTATGCATTTGGCAGACGCTTTTATCCAAAGCGACTTACATTGCATTATACTATACATTTGTCTCTGAGTATGTGCAATCCCTGGGATCGAACCCACAACCTTGGCATTGCTAGTGCCATGCTCTAACCACTGAGCTACAGGAAAGCTAAACTCAATCCTGGAAGCACTCACTATCACTGGACATTGTTTAAAAACCCATAAGACTGCTGAACTAATCTCAACTAGGTGAAGAGAGGTGAGTAAAAGCACTCACGAGTCTCTCGTGCGGGTGAAGGCCGCAGTAGCTGCTGCTCTGAGCGCTGTGTGTGGAGTTTCCCAGCATGCTGTTGTAACCGGGCTGGTTCATACTGCCGGATGAGCTCCATGGGTCTGTACTGTGATGACCGTCTGAAATCATTCATGAAACACACACAGTTAGATCAGACTGTGACTTTAGAGAGGTCAAATAACATGGAGATTTTGTTCTGGCTTGTTTGTTTCTGCTGTAGTGAAGCACCTGTCCATTGTTAACAGGTGTTTTGAGTGGGTTTAGGCTGTTGTGTTTTTTTCTATGTGGTTTCTAGGGTGATGCAACTGTTTTAGGTAATATTTATGCGTTTATAAAGTGATGCAAGTGTTTTAGGCAGTTGCTAGGCAGTTGCTAGGGTGTTCTGAGTGTTTTAGGCCGTTGCTATGCAATTACTAGGGTTTTTGAGTGTTTTAGGTTGTTGCTATGCAGTTTCTAACGTGATGTATGTGTTTAGGCAGTTGCTAGGGTTTTTTGAGTGTGTAGACTGTTGATATGCAGTAGCTAAGGTGTTCTCAGTGTTTTAGGCTGTTGCTATGCAGTTGCTAGGGTATTCTGAGTGTTTTAGGCTGTTGCTATGCAGTTGCTAGGGTATTCTGAGTGTTTTAGGCTGTTGCTATGCAATTGCTAGGGTGTTTTGTGTGTTTTAGGTTATGCAGTTTCTAGCGTGATGCATGTGTTTAGGCAGTTGCTATGCAATCACTGGGGTATTCTGGGTGTTTTAGGCTGTTTATGTGGTTTCTAGGCTGATACAAGTGTTTTAGGTTGTTGCTATGTGATTGCTAGGGTGCTGCAAGTGTTTTAGGCAGTTGCTAGGGTGTTATGAGTGTTTTAGGCAGTTGCTATGCAGTTGTTAGGGTGTTTTGAGTGTTTTAGGCAGTTTCTTTTGTGTTATGGCTGCTTTTAGGCAGTTACTGTGGTGTTCTGAGTGTTTAGACTGCTGTTATGCAGTTGCTAAGGTGTTCTGAGTGTTGTAGCTGTTACTAAGCAGTTGCTAAGGTGTTCTGAGTGTTGTAGGCAGTTGCTATGCAGTAGTTAGGGTGTTTTGAGTGTGTAGACTGTTGATATGCAGTAACTAAGGTGTTCTGAGTGTTTTAGGCAGTTGCTAGGGTGTTCTGAGTGTTTTAGGCTGTTGCTATGCAGTTGCTAGGGTGTTTTAGTGTTTTAGGCAGTTCTAGAGTGTTGTGAATGTTTTAGGGAGTTTCTATGGTGTTCTGAGTTTTTGCAATGCAGTTGCTAGTGTGTTCCAAATATTTTTAGCTGATACTATTCAGTTGCTAGGGTGTTCTGAGTGTTTTAGGCTGTTTCTATGCAGTTGTTAGGGTGTTCTGAGTGTTTTAGGCTGTAGCTATTGTGTTGTGAATGTTTTTAGGGAGCTTGTTCTGAGTTCTTGCTATGCAGTTGCAACTGTTCTAAATGTTTTTTTAGCTGTTGCTATGCAGTTGCTAGGGTGTTCTGAGTGTTTTAGGCTGTTGCTATGCAGTTGTTAGGGTGTTCTGAGTGTTTTAGGCTGTAGCTATTGTGTTGTGAATGTTTTTAGGGAGCTTGTTCTGAGTTCTTGCTATGCAGTTGCAACTGTTCTAAATGTTTTTTTAGCTGTTGCTATGCAGTTGCTAGGGTGTTCTCAGTGTTTTAGGCTGTTGCTATGCAGTTGCTAGGGTGTTCTGAGTGTTTTAGGCTGTTACTATTGTGTTGTGAATGTTTTTAGGGAGTTTGTTCTGAGTTCTTGCTATGCAGTTGCAACTGTGTTCTAAATGTTTTTAGCTGTTGCTATGCAGTTGCTAGGGTGTTCTGAGTGTTTTAGGCTGTTGCTATGCAGTTGCTATGGTGTTCTGAGTGTTTTAGGCATTGTGGATGTTTTTAGGGAGTTAGTCTGGACTATCTGAATTGTTGCTATGCAGTTGCTAGTGTGTTTAAAATGTTTTTTAGCTGTTGCTATGCAGTTGCTAGGGTGTTCTGAGTGTGTTAGGCAGTTGTTCTGTGTGCGGTTTACCTGGCATAAAGAAGGAACTGGTAAAGCTGCTGCCCGGTGCTTTAGAGGACGGGTAACCCGGTGAGTCCCGGTTATAATCGGCAGTGCTGGCAGACGGGGCGTATACCTGAAACAAACATACAACACGCGTTGATCAGGACAACTGAAGACACAACACACGCTTTCAACATGCATTTTACTTTAGATTTTTATGCAATCAAGATCATCATTTCATGCATGAAGATGTATTAGAAAAAGCCTGTAAAATTGCTTTTTATGATATCAGGAGAGGAACACTTTCCCAGGAACAATTTGCCGTGTTCCCAAAGTGTTGCAACACAATAATTTAGTACAAATGTGAGACGAGCAGCTGCGGCGGATCAGTGGTGACATCAGTGCACAAACAACAGAGCATTCCCGTCTGGAAAACTGTGCTGTAATGACTAGCAGGAACGCTGGGAACATGCCGGATGGGAATAGCTGGAATAAACACACAGTGGATGTGTGAGGACAGAATGACCCTCAGAGTTACAGAAACAGAAGATCTTCCTAAATTCACCTCAAATTACAAGAACATCACAGATTAGATCTCTCTAACGTCTCAAATATTTCTCCAAGACAGAGCTGTGACTAAATGCAGAGCAAATGAAAACTTTAAGTGGTTTCTGAAGAGAACATGTTTTTTCTAAGGAATTGTAGGAGTAAAATCTGAGACAAACCTAAATGAAGGTCAATTGAGAACTCATGACATCTCCAGAGCTCGTGGGTGAAGTTTGAGGAGTTTTATGGAGACCAAGAGACTTCAGCACAGATGGAGGACTTTACTTTCCCATGAACCATCTCACACACACACACACACAGACACATACTCACAACGTCTGTGAAAGAGATCAGGCTGTGACTTTGGGGGGGTTCAATAACATGGAGATTTTGTTCTGGCTAGTTTGTTTCTGCTGTAGTGAAGCACCTGTCCATAGTTAACACACACGTGTTTTGAGTGTTTTTTTAGGCGTCTGCTATGCAGTTAGGGTGTTTTGAGAGTTTTTGGCTGTTGCTATGCAGTTAGGGTGTTTCAAGCACTTTAGGCTGTTGCTATAGAGTTAGGGTGTGCGTTTTAGGCTTTTGCTATGCAATTAGGGTTGCTATGCAGCTAGGGTGTTTCGAGCGTTTTAGGCGTCTGCTATGCAGTTAGGGTGTTTCGAGAGTTTTAGGCTGTTGCTATGCAGTTAGGGTGTTTCGAGAGTTTTAGGCTGTTGCTATGCAGTTAGGGTGTTTCAAGCACTTTAGGCTGTTGCTATGGATTTAGGGTGTGCGTTTTAGGCTTTTGCTATGCAATTAGGGTTGCTATGCAGCTAGGGTGTTTCGAGAGTTTTAGGCTGTTGCTATGCAGCTAGGGTGTTTCGAGAGTTTTAGGCTGTTGCTATGCAGTTAGGGTGTTTCGAGAGTTTTAGGCTGTTGCTATGCAGCTAGGGTGTTTCGAGCATTTTAGGCGTCTGCTATGCAGTTAGGGTGTTTCGAGAGTTTTAGGCTGTTGCTATGCAGTTAGGGTGTTTCAAGCACTTTAGGCTGTTGCTATGGAGTTAGGGTGTGCGTTTTAGGCTTTTGCTATGCAGTTAGGGTTGCTATGCAGCTAGGGTGTTTCGAGCATTTTAGGCGTCTGCTATGCAGTTAGGGTGTTTCGAGAGTTTTAGGCTGTTGCTATGCAGTTAGGGTGTTTCGAGAGTTTTAGGCTGTTGCTATGCAGTTAGGGTGTTTCAAGCACTTTAGGCTGTTGCTATGGAGTTAGGGTGTTACGAGAGTTTTAGGCTGTTGCTATGCAGTTAGGGTGTTTCGAGAGTTTTAGGCTGTTGCTATGCAGTTAGGGTGTTTCAAGCACTTTAGGCTGTTGCTATGGAGTTAGGGTGTGCGTTTTAGGCTTTTGCTATGCAGTTAGGGTTGCTATGCAGCTAGGGTGTTTCGAGCATTTTAGGCGTCTGCTATGCAGTTAGGGTGTTTCGAGAGTTTTAGGCTGTTGCTATGCAGTTAGGGTGTTTCGAGAGTTTTAGGCTGTTGCTATGCAGTTAGGGTGTTTCAAGCACTTTAGGCTGTTGCTATGGAGTTAGGGTGTTACGAGAGTTTTAGGCTGTTGCTATGCAGTTAGGGTGTTTCGAGAGTTTTAGGCTGTTGCTATGCAGTTAGGGTGTTTCAAGCACTTTAGGCTGTTGCTATGGAGTTAGGGTGTGCGTTTTAGGTTTTTGCTATGCAATTAGGGTTGCTATGCAGCTGGGTGTTTCGAACGTTTTAGGCGTCTACTATGTAGTTGGGGTGTTTCGAGTGTTTCAGGTGGTTGCTATGCATTTAGGGTGTTTCGAGAGTTTTAGGCTGTTGCTATGCAGTTAGGGTGTTTCGAGAGTTTTAGGGGCCGTTCACATATCGTGTCTAAAAACGCACGGAAAGCACGGCCGCACCGCCTTCTTCTTTCCAAAGTGCTTGCGCTCCCGTGGCGTCTGTTGTTGCTATGCAACCATGAACTCCGCTTTCCATGATGAGTAGGAAGTTTCAGCAAAGGATAAATTGATTTCTAGCCCTTGCATTAGCTTTACTACTAGATGTATGTATGGAGATGAGATATAAAAACCACCCTGTACAGCTATGATCAGCTGTTCGGCTGAGATTTCGATGTTTTGTTACGGAAAGCCCGAAGCTGATTGGTTGGTTCTTGTCACATGACCTGCGGTGCGTTTGCGGCATTCTGAAAAGTTGAGAATTTTTCATCTTGATGTGGCTGGAAAACGCGTCACTTTTATTAAATTATGAGCGCGCCTGCTGCGCGGCTACATTTGAAATAACTGACTTGCATGCGGAAAAGGCGCGATATGTGAACAGCCCCTTAGGCTGTTGCTATGTAGTTAGGGTGTTTCAGGCTGTTGCTATACAGTTAGGGTGTTTCAGGCTGTTGCTATGTAGTTAGGGTGTTTCGAGTGCTTTAGGCAGCTGCTATGCAGTTAGGGTGTTTCAGGCTATTGCTATACAGTTAGGGTGTTTCAAGTGTTTTTAGGCTGCTGTTATGCAGTTGCTCGGGTGTCCTGAGTGTTTTAGGTTGTTGGTATGCAGTCGCTAGGGCATTTTGAGTGTTTTAGACTGTTGCAATGCAGTTGTTAATGAGTGCAGGGTTGCTAGGCGGTTGCCAGGTGTTTTCTTCCTGTTTGGTCTGTAGATGTGGCTCTGGTTTCCCCTTCGATGTGTGTCTGTGGGATTCTTTTGGTCCAGCAGGTGCATCTGATCACTTAAAAGTAGCGGCACCTCTGCCCAACAACACCCATGATTTGAGGAATCATTCATTTCTGGAGCACAAATGCTGCAGGAGTGAGTCTGTTTACTGCTGCAGATCAGGAGCAGATGGAGTGAAACCAGAGCAGTCACGAAAGCCACAACACACACACACACACACACACAGTCTCTCCCACTACACACCTTATCGGTGTAACTCACTTGCTGCACCTGTGCTGAACTGACCCACTACACACACACATGCAATAAACACACATGCAGGAAAACACACACTTTTGAGACAGACATTCAACAAACTAGCAAACTAACATTCGTTATTTTTGCGGAAGGAAGTTCCGCCCCTCGCTTTGGACTTTATTCTATCAACCTGCAATTGCCATAATGCTGTACAGATGTAGAACAACATCAAGAGCTCCAACACACACATACACACTGGGGTCTGGCTTTACCATCAAACACTAATCTATTCCACATGAACCACAGCGAGTGAGCACACACACACACACACACACACTCACACACACACATACACTCCCTGAGGAGAAGTGGCTTCCTGTGGCTTGATTAGGGAGAACTGTGCAAAGACAAGTGCCTCCCACAACAGCACCTGTGACTGTGTGTGTGTGTGTGTGTGTGTTTCAGGTCAGATGTCAATACAGCCAGGACACACTTTACACACAACTAATAGAAAGAGAGACACACATAACACACACACACACACAGATTTTGCTGGTTTCTGTCAGGTTGTCAGTTCAGACGAGACTGCTGAAGATAATCTCAGATCACCGTTTTTTAATAAAAAAATCAAAACAATCAAAATTTGTTAATGAAATGCTACTGATTATATCATAAAAATGCTAAATTTAAATAAATGACTAATTATAAAACAAAAGTCAAAATGAGTTGATGAAAAGCTAATGATTAAATCATAAAAATGTAAAATTAAAATAAATACTTTTCAAATAAAAACAATTAAAGTGGATGAAAAGTTAATAATTAAATCATAAAAATATAAAATTAAATTATTTTAAAATAAAGCAGAACACTGAATGATTTATTTTTAATGTAAATAAATGCAAAATATAAAAAAAAATAATAATACATTTTTTTGACATGCATGTCATGTGACCATTAACCTTCATCAGAAAACTGTTGATGTGTTGGTAAATTACTGAAATATTAACTTCAAGAAAATATTCCAGCTCAAAGGAGGTCGGCTAATGGAAAAACGTTACGGAATCTCAGATTTAAAGAGAAATAAAAGCGGTTTCTTTAGGACAATTAAAACTATCAGTAAATCACTGCTTATGTGAGAAAACTCCACATGCTCATCCACCTAGATAAAAAAGTTCCACCACAAAAAGACGATTGAAACAGCTGAAATCCTCTCTTTACACAATATTTGAGTTTTACCAACAACACAAGCTTCACTTTGTGCTTTTAAAGCCGCTGTTCAATTTCCACAAAATGAAGGTCGAGTTGAAATGATTCTCTGTGATGATCAACCGCGTGTCACAGATGTCGAACATGGACATTCAGTTTCAAATTTAAAGCCGAATATTCCTTTAAGAACAATAACAGGTGGAGAAAAACACATCTGGAGCTGATCGAACACAACAAACACAAATGAGAGAAAACAAAGAGTTACAAGATGAGACAGAGAGAAAGAAAAGAGCTCAATTCAGTGTTTATACTGAGAAATGAGTTCAAGATGCAACACACACACACACACACACACACACACACACACACACACACACACGCACACAAACAAATCTGATCAAAGACACCAAAGCTCTTAATTGACCTGTAATTACATCAAATGAACCTGGAGAAACACATACAGATGGAGAGAAAGTAAAGAAAAGTAAGGAAAAAAAGAAAAAACAAAAATACTAAAAAAGAAGAAAGAAACTAAATGAAAAGAGAAACGAAAATAAACAAAACGAAAATAGAAATGAAACAAAACGAAAATAAATAAAATGGAACAAAACAAAAAAGAAACAAAAAGAAAGGTGTGTCGTGTGTGTTCACATTCAGGTCTGAAGTCGGAGACCTGTGTGTGTGTGTGTGTGCGTGTGTGTGTGTGGGCATCTCTGATTTGACTGACAGCTTGACAGTGTGGCCTTGCTGTGTGTGTTGCCATAGCGATGGCAGAAGAAAGCGCGTCAGATCTGAGCGTGTCTGGAGCACAGATGGTGCCGAGAGGAACCGCTCCACACTTCCCTCCATACTCACATATCTGCTGCTTTGCCTTGCTTTTCATTTCTTTATTGTTCATCCTCATGGATGCCATCCCAGGTAGACACACACACACACACACACACACACACACACACACACAAGAAGATCCAAGCGCTTCAAGCCATGCGCTCGTCGGCTGCGTGTGTGTTCTCTGTTTCAGATCAACAGGATTACGTGTCAAGCGCTGCCATGTTTCTTTCTTCTCTTCTTTTCTCTCATTCTTGTCTTTGTCGGGGATCGACAGCATATCTTTGTTCTCTAACAGATTTACCCTGTTTGATTACAGTGATTTACTGCTGCTGGAGCCCCCTAGTGGAGCTCAGCACACACACACACACACACACACAAATGCATGCACACACACACTCATGCTCACGCATACTCACGCACACACACACTCACTGCACACATACACTCACGTACACACTCAGATACACTCACACACTCTCTCACACACGCACACACACTCACGTTTACATGCATACACACTCACACACACAAACATATACTCACACGCATACTCATGCACACACACACTCACTGCACACACACACTCAGATACACTCACACACTCTCTCTCACACACACACACTCACTCATGTTTACATGCACACACACTCACACACACAAACACACACTCACACGCATACTCATGCACACACACGCACATCACACACTCAAGCACACACACACACTCACACACTTCACACACACCATGTTTAGCAGCACACTATAAACAAATAAACACTCATGTAAATTAGGCCACTGACCACTGACTTCTTTTTAAAGTTATCAATTTTAATCATTATAATATTTGATATTAAGTAATATTTAAGTTTTATATATGAAATATCATTTATATAACATCTAATATCTAATAATATTACTATTAAAATATAACATTGGACCAATGCAAAGCAAATGTATATGAACACAGTAATCAAACGTACGGTGGTAGTCGCATGTCTAACCATCTGATAGGATCAGAAGAAGAGAGACGTGGCATGTGTTTATAATATGACTGTCCAAATGTTGAGTCAGAACAGATGAAGAGATCTGATACGTGATCTCAGTCGCTCTGAATCATTGCACACTTCAAACAGCAGCTCCATCACTCTCCTCGTCTGTTTGATCTTAAGCCTCACTGACAGTTGTTTCAGTAAGCATGTCTTACTTCAAAAACATATACTTTACTTACAGCCTTTATGTATAATGCATTATAAAGGTATTCAAAATGTACGTCATAATGCATAAGTAATTGTGCATTGCAACATTTGCAGATCTGAAATTGTTTGTCATGTGTTTTAATGCATTATACTTTATAAACATGTAACAATGAATTTGTATTATAACTGTGGTTGCAATTATTCATGACATCATAAGGTGCATAACGAGGCATGATTAATAAATACATATAGGCTTGAAGTAAAGTGTTAATAATTTAGCTTCACAATCTGTTTAAAAACACTACAGAAAAGCACCTGCTTCATAGAAGGACTCGCATTGAGTCAGTATGTATCGCTACAGTTGTCAAGCTGACCACGTAAACAGGAAATGACACTCATGTGTCCACCCCCACAGCCTTATGGGTAATAAGAGCCACTCTGTGCCTCTTTTGCTTCTCCAATCAAATAAGTCAAAGAAGGTACTTAAAAACCTCGAGGCAGGCAGAAAGAGAAAAACTAAATCGGAAAACAACCAGGAAAAAAGGAAAGCGTAAACATCTTTCATGAGGTTTTCAGTGCTTTCTGGTAATTTTGGGCATTTAGAGGTTATTTTACATCATGTTACAAGAAACAGACTATTATTACTGACAAAAAAACACAATAATTAAACACACACACACAGGTGACGGACTTTACTACAGGCGCTTTATTATTTGTGCACCCTTTCAAGGTATAGAGCTTTTGGCAAGTGACCACAGCGCTTCTAATTTAACCTAATTACTGCCAGATGCCTCGATCCACACACACACACACACACACACACACGCACACACACGCAAACAAGCCAAATGAACTCAACAGCTCAACAAACACAACAGATGCACAGATGTAGTTGGTTTATTCCTCCGTTGATCAGTTTTGCAACCTAAAAAAATACATGCAATTCGTGATGTTCTGTGTGAAAACACACACACACACACACACACATGCCACATTTAGACCTAAACCAGACGCGTGTGTGACCCACAGGAAGTGTTCGGGGAGAAAATGGGCGGCAGAAGATGGCTGCCGTCCAAACTCATCTCCATGGTGATATTCTAACGACCCTTTCATGGGACACGCGAATCCGATTGGTCGGGACCCATGTGACCGCAATCGAAGTGGATGAGCTTCCTGATTGGCCGCTGAAAACGGAACCTTTGGAACGAGCCAAATAGAATGTTCCGTCCCATTGAGATCCAGTGCGCTGGATAATTCCATGACATTCCATCCAGACATTAGCACAATCAACGGCCCGGCGCTCCCGCGATATCTGATCTGGTATCAGCTCTCACGCCGGCTAAACCCTCACCAAACCCCACCGGACGGATCCCACGAAAACGTGCCAAATCAATTTCAGAGGATTACCAGGAAAGATTGTGGAAATCTGGAAAGGTTTAAGTGGGACTCCGGGCAACCGGTGGAAGTGTAACCTTGAGAAACACAAGTCAACTGACAAGCAGATGAGATGTGTGTTTCAGTGGCAGTAATCACATGATTCTGTGTGTGCGTGTGTGTGTGTGTGTGTGTGGGAAACTGTCCAGCAGTTGTGGAGTTGGTGACGTGCCAGTTGGCTCACAGATACTTGATTAACTGTCACCATAAACAATCAATTGATGGTAATAATTAAAAAAGGAATTTTAAAGGCACACAGGAGCAGCTGTGTTCAAGATTTAATATACATATTATTAGAACATTTTTCAGAAGTCTGACATTCAAAATATATCTCAAAATTTATGCAATCGCTCTAAAAATTATTACAAATATTTTGTTTAATCAGCGATTACTGCAAGGCAAATTCAAAATATGTAACGTAAATATGATAAAACTTCAGTCAAAAATAATCAATTGAGTTTTACTAAATTAAACAAGGAAGACTGAGATTTTATAGTTTTCAGAAGAGAACATATTTATACATAATTATATATGTATAATAAAACTACAACTTAATTATTTATAATTGTATAAATAAAGGTTCATATATGTGTGTGTGTGTGTATTTATATATACATAACAAATATACACATACATATATTATGTAAAACAAATTTATTTTGAATGCGATTTTATATATATATATATATATATATATATACACATTTATATAAACAGCATATATACAAATCTGAATTATTTAATTTACTATATTTTGTATATTTGTTGTACATATTTTAACAAAATGAAATGGCATCTTTCATGAACACAGGAACTTCAAGTAAATTAATGCTTAAAGAACTATAGATAATTTTATATAGCCAACAAAATAATATAGGATATATCATAAATATATTTCCCGGCAGTAATTCATACGGTGCAGAAAAGACGCGCACATTGAACGTAAGAAGGCGAAAAAAAGGATTTCTCATGTTTATGTCACCGTCGTGACCCCGTGACCTCTGAAACAGACCTGTGAACATGTGTCACACACACACACACACACACACACACAGCAGTTGTTGTACTTGTGTTGTCATCTGTGTAGTTTTTAGGGATTTTGACATCAGACAAACTATGAGTACAAATCACAGTTGGAACTCGACTAGTGTGTGCGCGAACTCTCCCGCCTGCTAACCAACCACACAACCAGCAACACAAAAACATCACATCACTGTCTGCGCACACAAACACACCACAGGAGAAAGAAACACACGTGAGGTCCAGTAAGAGACTCAAACTGTGCTCAGGTTTGTCAAGATCCATCAATCAATACGAACTTCTCATCAAAATAAATGCTGCAAAAACATCTAAAGATAAGAAACACACATTTACACGACACACGTGTTACTAAGAAAGATAAAGTGGACAATAAATAAACAAACCAATCACACCAACATCACAAACCAGACACACACACACACACACACACGCAGAGCCCCATATAAAGTTAATTAGAATTAAGATGAAGGCTGTGTGTGTTTCATGTGAAGGGTCTGTAATGGTGAACATATGGACGAACGGCACTTCAGACGGCCGGATCACAGACGCATTATTAAAATAATAAAACCACCAGGATCAAAGACTGATTACTTCAACATTTCAAACTTGCAGCCGTTTTTCCCCTGCTGCTATTTTAGATCCTTCATGAGCGGCCGGGATTCAGCGGCCGGCCGGCACATGTGTGTGTGTTTAGAGAGTTTTGAACAAAACTGCCCCTGATAGTAAGTTAAATCTGACAAAATATCTATTTGGCAAAAGATAAATGTAATTTTTAAGATATTTTATACATTATAAAAACAACAGACATGTCCTCATTTAGATAAACATGTGTGTGTGTGTGTTTTAAATCTGACCTATTTCTATGCTATAAAACACATTTGGCTTCAAACCAGCTGGACACAAAGACACCGAGAGACACTTGAAACAACATTTACAATATTGCTGCTCCTGTATGATGAATTGCTTGTGTTTTTCTTATTTGTAAGTCTTCTTCTAAATGATTAAATGTAGAAATAAGACATGTGACCTGTTTGGACACGCTGTACATGTTTGCTGTGAATCGTTTAACGTTCTTGCGTTTGGAGGTGAAAACAACCTGCCGATCTGCAAATGTTTGGCACGGGAAACGTTTGGCACGAGATGAAAAAATTAGCCCAACGACAAGAAATAAAGAACATGAGATTCTCCGACTCATTTATGGACATTCTCGCATATTCTGAGGGATTTCAACGGAGAAGTAATAGTTCAGACAGGAAATATCTATTCATTTTGATTCTGACTGTGATCATCCTGTCAGTCACATGAGTAAATAATTTATCATTTTACAAGAGTAAAATTATGAAAATGAGGTGTAGAAATTAAAGTACACTCCATGTAAAAGTTACAAAATAACAATAATCTTTTTAAAATATAAAATGGAACATTTTAAAATCATGTTCTTAAGAATTTATATATGATGAAATCAAACTTGAACAACTTATCTTTGCAGAATAATCAATCAATCTATCAATCTATCCATCTATCTCTCTGTCTGTCTATCTATTTATCTATCTATCTATCTGTATCTATCTATCTATTCTCAGTTAATCCCATTAATCACATGATATAAATTATGAGTAAATAATTTATCATTTAACATGAGCAAAATTATGAATATGAGTTCAGGAAAGTTGTAAAAATTAAAGTACATGGCCAAAACAACAACAACAACAACAAAACAATGTGAATTTGAACACTTGAAGACTTTTAACACTTAAAAAAGTATAACAAAATAACAATATTTTTTAAATAAAAATTGAATCATTTAAAACTGTGTTTTAAGAACCTTTTATATGAAGGAAACCAACTATAACACAAATTATTTTAATAATCCATCTGTCTGTGTATGATTGATCATCCTGTCAATCACATGAGATGGTAAAATTATGAAAATGAGTTCAGAAGGGTTGTAGAAATTGAATCAACTAAAAAAAAAAAAAAAACTAAATTTAAAAGATCTAAAACTTAAAAAAAATGTTACAAAATTAAAGTACATGGCAAAAAAATATGTGAGTTTCCTCATCTTTCCCTGGAGAGAGAGAGAGAGAGAGACAGGGGATGCTTTAGAAGTGTCTCTCTCTCTCTCTCTCTCCATCTCTGGGACAAACCCCAGTCATCCCGAGAATGTCGGGGGTATCCGTACCACCCGGACCTCTTCCGGCAGATCAATGGGGCTTCACATGATCTCTGACACACACACACACACACACACACACACACAGCTGCTTTACGCTTCACACACGTGAGATCATGGAGGGCAGGAACGTAAATCCATCGGGACTCGAGAGAAACACACAGCAAAGTAAAGCAAGTCTATCTATCTAGTATTGTTATATCCATCATTATTTTTACAGTATGTATATAAATATACATACAAGTCAAAATATGTAGTGCATTTAAAAAAGTTGTCTGTTGAAAATGTTATTAAAATCTAAAAAAGCACAAATTACACATAAAACAGAATTTGTGTGTGACACGTGTGATCTGACTCGAAATGTTGCGTAACACAATAGGATTATATTAATGCTGTTTGTCACAAACACTGCTGTTCTGATATCTGTGTGTGTGTGTGTGTGTGTGTGTGTGTCCACACTAACATCGGCCATTTGGATTGAAGTGATTAGAGTGCTGGAAAAACTACATAAACGGTTCATAATTTCCTAAACATCTGGTCAATGGATTGTACATGGACATGTCATGAATAAATAATCTACAAATACAAAAAAAAGACAATTAATTAATAAAATCTCAATGTTTTTAGTAAAGAAATTACATTTCTATATGTATATACTGTATATCTATCTATGTATCTTCACACACACACACACACACACACACACATATATATATATATAAAGAAACAATAAATATTTATAAAAGTAATGTAATTTCAAATATAGATTTTGATAGATTAACATAACCACAAAACAGATAAACAATACAGTACAGTACCTAATTATTAAGTTATTTTGTTTAAAATTGTTTAAAATTCTGAATATGTTTACAAACATGTGTTGAGCTGGAAAAACAAAATTTAATCTAAATGTTCCTAATTTATTTAAAAAGTATTCCAAACTAACATCTTAAAATAAGAGTAAAATTGAACTTGATGTAAAAAAAATAAAATAAAATAACTTTAAAAAAAAATTAACTAATATTTTGAGTATGTAAAAATGCAAACAAATGCTTATTAGAAGAAAATCAAGGAAAAATCCTTTTTGTTCCAAACACCATATTCCAGTATGAATCCACAGCGTCAGAACTCCACGTTCCAGTGTTTTAAAGAACTCCGAGGGTGAAATCCCGGCGTGAGAGTCTCGGTGAGCTAATTAAACGACAGGAATATTCACACGGAGTCTTAGCATAACAATGGCGAGCGGCCGGCGCAGTTTAAGCGGAGCTCGTGTGTGAAGAGGCCTTTTGTTTTTTGTCTTTTGTGGATTCATTAGTCGACCCGACATCCTCCTCCTCGACATAAAACCCCGAGAACCGGGTCGCTCTCCGCCGCCGGCACGCTACCCACACGCCCGGCGTGAGCGGCCCGGAAAACACAGACGACAGACGGAGCGCTCGGCCGCTGTCGGGGGATCCAAAGATGTTGTCCTGCAAATTTTTAACTGTTAAAATAGCAGAATAAACAATCCCAGCAAGATGCCTGGCAGCAGTTCAAGACGGGCACAAAGCTGCAACCCAGAGACGCACAATGACGGGCCTTCACACACACACACACACCCCCGCGTTTATTAAAGAGGGCACAGGGATGCCAGGCTGTGTTAGAGCAAACACACACACACACACACACACAGGCCTACACATTCGGTCCGAGGGCGGGAAAGTCCAACTTATCACCAGCCAACAAATATTTGCAGATGGCGGGAATGCAGATATTTAGAAAAATCCAAAGTTTTGTTTTATGTGCACAATGGATCACATTTATAATTGCCAAATATTACACAAAATTAAATCAGCACATTATACATAAAAACTAAAAAACGTCCAAAGATCATCAAAAACACTCTTAAATATGTCACACGTTACTTTAAAATGGTGGTAAACGAGTTGATGAGGCCTTCAGAAGACAAACGAGCAACATTTTTGATCAAACGACCTCCAAACTCAATGCACTGACTATAATGTTACGATAAATAATATCTGCTCATTTGCAATGAAGAAACGAGGTGTAAATATCTGCCCGTCTCTCTCAAGGCCGCTGCTCTCAACTTCTAAAATGAGCAGCAGCTTTCACACTTTTCCCTCGCAAACACCTTTAATTATTTTACAGATTGCAGAGTAAAACAGCCTTTCAAACACACGTCTTTCTCCTGCTGCAGGGATTTTTCCTACAAACTTTCTGCGTGTTTTCCCCCTGCGTTTCTTCACAGATCACAGCAGCAGATTTGGGCTCCATCTGAGATCATTTAAACTAAATTTAAGCTCATGTTAAACAGCTGCTAATATCACTTATCAAATGCTTAAAACAACACACATTTCTTATCTCACACACACATCCCAGTTCAAAGACACATTTCCAGCAGATCACACACACACACACACACAGGTGAATGACAGTCGAGCGTCCGTCAGATGTCAGTCGCAGGTATGCATCTGTACTCACCGCTTTTCCATTATAGTAGTACATGAATGATCCGCCGCTCACCCCGGGATGGTGTATGCACAATACATGCTTCTGTTCCTCTAGTGTGTGTGCGTGTGTGTGTGTTTTATCCGCTTCAGACGCTCTCAAACAACTTTGTGTTCAAACTCGTTGTCCCCCTTTTTTCACAACAATTCCTGCAGTTGCATTTTCCCATATGGCCGGCCTGAGCATGCTGAATATGCAAACGAGAGAGAAGCATTCCTGACGTCGGCCGATGGGAGGGGAGAAGGGGAGGGGGCGTGTCTACATGAGCGGAAGCCCCTCCCCCTCACTCCCTCCCTCTCTCTCTCTTTAAACTCAACATCTCACTCCAACACACTCTTTTTCCTTTCCATGGTAAATCTGGAACTCATCCTGCTTGTCGGCTTCTCAAATAGGGACTGAAAATGTGTGTGTGTGTGTTTTTCGAGCATTTTATTGCTGCAAGGTTCACACATGTTTATTTACACACCTACTATAACATGTAAAGACGGTTAAAATGAGCACAAACCCTGACAGAGGACTTCACACAACACAATTTACTATAGTAAAAGACGCGCGGCCTGAGGGACAGTGAAGTCCATTCTAGAGAAGAACACAAACACCATTAATAAACTCTGTGTGTGTCTCTGTCTCTCTTTTTGCTTTAATTTGATTAAAAGGCGAGTTGCAGGGAGGGATTCATACGTGCACATCTAATAACTCCACCATCTGTCCTCAACGCTGGCACCACACCAGAACTCAGAGAGACAGACAGAGAGAAAGAGAGAGAGAAAAAGAGAGAAACAGCAAAAGAGAGAGTGAGAGAGAGAGAGATAGAGAAACAGAGACAGAGAGAGAGAGAGAGAGAGAGAGAGGTGCTTGACAGAAAAGTGAAGTACATTTGAAACCAAAATATGAACGAAACATATCAGCAATTTTTTATTTTACTCTAGTTTGTTATTAATGATAAAAATGCAATAATAAAAAAGCAATGTAGTTTTTTTTACAATGCAAACAAAACTACTAAAATCTTGAGTCTCGAGAACAATTTATTATTCTAATATATATATAATATATAAATGTATATATGTATAATATATATATTTAACATTTGCATATATATAGTATATATATATATATATTTAGCATTTGTGCGTATATATTTAACATTTGCGTTTATATATATATGTATATATAGTATATATATTTAACATTTGCATTTATATATATATTTTTAACATTTGCGCATATATATAGTATATTTTTAACATTTGCGCCTATATATGGTATAACATTTGCGCGCATATATATAGTATATATTTAACATTTGCACGTATATATAGTACACATATTTAACATTTGTGTGTATATATATATTTAAAATTTGCATATATATATATATATATAGTATATATATTTAACATTTGCGCGTATATATAGTATCTATTTAACATTTGCGTGTATATATAGTATAGTACATTTAACATTTGCGTGTGTGTATATATATATATAGCTTCGGATAGGTCAAGAAGCTGATGCACCTGAGAGCAAAACAGCAGTGACGTGAAACAGAAACACACACACACACACACACACACACACACACAGGCATGTGCTATGGGAACATTCCATGAGCTTGAGATATGTGTGTGTGTGTGTGTGATAAAATGCTCAGACCATTAACAGACCTCGGAACGGTTGACTAACAAGGATGAGACATGGACCACACACACACACACACACACTTAAGACTAAACATCAAAGCACAAAGACTGGAAATAAAACCTAAAAATCTGTCTATGATGCATATATATGTAGAGAGAGAAAAAAATACATATAGTCTATATATAAATATATATAGCACACACACACACACACACACCATTGTGTCACAGTTTCAACTACAATAGTCACTACAGTTATTGTTACTACTGTAAATTCTGAAAAAAAGAAATCCCAGCAGAACTGTTAAAAAAATGTTCCTTCTTTTTCAAGTAAGGATTTCAAGTCATGTGTGTGTATGTGTGTGTGTGTGTGTACAGTAAGTGATTTTAACACACGTGGACGGCGCCACACTGCCAAATTCAGCATCTGAAGGGAAAACGGCTGAACCGTTGGGATCAGATCCCAAATGAAACTGTCATTTGCATATGCCTAAAGCCGCTGCTATTCCCAGAATAAACTTCAATAATTCAGCAGCACCAACCCTCCGTCCACGGCGCGAGTCTGTCTGTGTTCAGGGCCTTTGTGTTGTTTAAGTGCTGCTGTTGTTGTTGTTGTTTGTGTGGAGGGGGTCGACCCTCTTTTACTCCCGTCTCTCTCTCTCTCTCTCGCCCAGCGCTGACTTTCCCATCCCATGGGATTAGAGTAAACAGTACTTGGATTATAAGCACACATTTCATTCCGATTTCATGCTCGGAGGATTTTTTGCTCATTAGAAGCATGAGTTGTCAATCTCGGAGGATCCTGTTCGAATCTCTTTTTTTCTCTCTCGGGGAGTTCAAGGGCCCTGACTGCGGCTCCAAGGGCCGGTTCGGCGTCTCACGGAAAGAGCGACAGCATATGTGTGAACAAAAACACTTTAACCCTCCAGAAACACACAATGACCAAGAGCTCAAACTCCTGTCTGACACACTGCAGACCATTTCATCTAAAAAACACAAACACGCGCTTGAAACACAAACACAACCAGCTCAAATCAGCCTGAGAAAAATGATAAAATGTGCCTGTAAAAATACATTGATTTCATCACCCTGTGACTTCTAAAATAAATGAATGAACAATAAAAAATAAATAAAAAAAAAAAAATAAATAAATACATAAATATTAAAACTAAATCTAAAATAAATGAATAAAAAATAAATAAAAATAAAATTAATTAATAAAAATATAATATTAATCTAAAATAAAAAAAATTAATACAACTGTACTAAATAAATCTTAAAAAATAAAATAAAAAATAATAAGTTGATTTCGAATTAATTAATTAAATAAATAAATAAATAAATAAATAAATACACAAACAATAAATAAATATATCTAAATAAAATAAATACTTTTGGTGATAAAGTAAATCTTTATCCGAGGGTTTCATGCTGAAATAACCAGGACTATTAAAAAAGTAATTCAAGTTATAACAGCAATGTTTTGTTGTTTCTCAGACCGATTCTCTGAGAAAACGTATAAAAATATATTGACAAACTTCTTGATTTAATGAGCTCAATCACAGATACTGAGAGAGTCGTGGGAAGGTGTAATATCTGGAAAAACTGCTCAGATAATGTAAACTAAATTACCAAGGAATAATTAGTCCAGACAGAAAGAAAAACAGCGGCGATATCTGAAGGAGGTGATCATTACATCTTCAGGGAGCGATGTCTTCATTAAACACACAAGGACAAACACAACGCTCAGTATCTAAACGAATGGTTAGAAAGAGAGAGACAAACAAAATCTCTATCTGAATGTGATTGTGACATTAATTCAGTGCTGCACGAGTTCATTCACACAGTGTCACAGAGAGCGAAAACGTCTCCTCTGAAAGCGTCAAATAAATTCAGCAAATGTTGGTATTTGAGCCGCTCAAACCGAGGGGTCCGAGGGTTTCGTCCAATCGCAGTCTTCTGACGGCTCCGACTAGAGATTCTAACAAACATTAAACACAGTAAGGAGGCAATTATGTATGCATGATTTAATCTGCAACTAATTAATATGCAAATGTATTCATATGTTAGTTACTAAATTAAAAATGCAAAGCAGCCCTTATGGTGATTCTGTGATTTCGGCACAAACAGAACATTTGAAAACGGAAAAAAAAGCACAAAAACAGGAGAAAAGAAACTTCGCCAAGTTGAAGTTGCTCCGTTTAACAGCCTGTTGCTTCTAAAATATGCTTAACACTTGCATTATTTTGTCTTTATGAATGCAAATGTCTAAATGAGCTTCTCATTGTGGATTTTTAATTACGTATCTGCGTTTTGTAAGTCCGTGCAGATGGGCCGCGGCCGTCGCAGCCTCGGGACATCACAGCATCACACACGCACTCGTTCTCAGGCTCTGGATCTGGTTAAAGGGCCGTTAACATCTGCTACCTGCCCGACATCAGCCTCGGCCTGCGCGAGGCATTATGGGATGCGAGGGGGTAACCGGGTAGTTGGTTGAGCTTTAAAGTAGCAGATGACTCATATGCATTTAACAATTTAATGATGAGATGTAAACAAACTCTCTCTATATGATAATATAAATAAATAATAATATATGAGTTAAATGTGACAGAAGCTCCGGTCACTGAATGAAAGGCTTCAGAAGATTATGACATAATTATGACAAAGTCGAAATCATAACATAAAGGTTGAAATATGAGATAAAAAGTCATATAGATACAAATTGTCAAAAGTATGACATAAAAAGTCAAAATATGAAATGTCAAAAGTATGACAAGTCAAAATTATGACATACTAAGACATCAGTCAAAATTATGAGTCAAAATCATGACAAAAATGTTAAATTATGAAAAAGTTATAAATATGAAATGTCAAAATATGACAAGTTGAAATTATGACATACTAAGACATAAGTTTAAATTCTGACATAAATTTATGAAGTTGTAATCATGACAGACTAAATTGAGATAAAAAGTCAAATACGAAATGTCAAAAGTATGACAAAAAGTTGAAATTATGAGATAAAAAGTCAAAACCATGACAAAATTTATGAGATAGTCAAATATGAAATGTCAAAAGTATGACAAGTCATAATTATGACATACTAAGACATACGTCAAAATTATGAGTCAAAATCATGAGTCAAAATCATGACAAAAAGTTTAAAATTATGCAATAAAGTCAAATATGAAATGTCAAAAGTATGACATGTTGAAATTATGACATACTTAGACATAAGTTGAAATTCTGACATAAATTTATAAACTTGTAATCATGACAGAGTCTAAATTATGACAAAAGTCAAAATTATGACATACTAAGACATAATAAAGGCATAAAAAGTTGAAATTGTGACAAAAATAAAATTATGACAAAAAATGTTAAAAATGAGATAAAAAGTCAAATATGAAATGTCAGAAGTATGACATAAAAAGTCACAATTATGACATACTAAGACATAATGAAGACAAAAAGTTGGAATTTTGACAAAATTATAATAAACTCGTAATCATGACAAGTCTAAATTATGAAATAAAAAGTCATTCATATGAAATGTATGACAAATCGAAATTCTGACATAAAAAGTTGAAATTATGAGATCAAATGTTATAGCTATGACATAAAAACTGATCTGATTCACTCTAAGGTTAAGTTGAGCTTTAAAGAAGCGTATAGCCGATATGCATTTAACAATTTAACGATGAGACATAAACAAACTGGAACCCAACGCAACAGAAGCTCCAGTCACTGAATGAAAGGCTTCAGAAGACGAGCGTTACGCTCACAGACCTTCCCCCTCTGAGCCGATGCCAGCGGCGCCGGGGATTCTGGGTCGTGGTGAATCAGGGCTCTTTTGGCTCTTGTCTGGCCGTACGTGGGGGGAATGAATTCAGAGTAACACCAAACGACACTTTGATTGGTGGCACTCTGGTCCTCTCCAGCAGCCATGTGTCCTCCCTGTTACACACAGCTCTCTCTCTTTCTCTCTTATGAGCCGCTTCACACACTCCAAACATCACCAATGAGATCGCTTATGAGGGTCTCAACTGTTCTCATACAAAATAAAGAGATGAAACCAGCAACAAAAGGAGACTCAGTCTCTATGTATGGAAGTCCAACACTATAAGATAAAAAAAGCCAAAGTCATGGCATAAAAAGTCAAAATAATGAGAAAAAATGTTACAAGTTATGACATACTAAGTCAAAATTATGAGAGAAAGCCAGAATAATGAGATAAAAAGTCAATTATTAAAGAAAAAGTCAGGCATGACAAAAATTATAAGAGAAAAAAAGTCAGAATAATGAAATAAGTTGAAATCATGACATGAAAAGCCAACATTATTAGAAGCCAATTATGAGATTAAAAAGTCAAAATTATTACATAGAGAGACAGCCAAAAATATATGATAAAAAGTCAATTTTGAAAGAATGTCATGATAAAAAGTCAAAATTATGAGAAAGTCATAATTATGAAATCATGCCATAAAAAGGTGAAATTATGAGATACTAAATAATAATTATGAAAAGTCAATGAGATAAAAAGTCAAAATTATTACATACTAAGTCATAATTATGAGAGAAAGCCAAAATATGATAAAACGTCAATTATGAAAAAAAGAATGTAAGAAGTTGAAATTATGAGATAAAAAGTCATAATTATGAAATAAGTGGAAGTAATGACTCATTAAAAATATCATAATTATGAGATAAAAAGTCTATATTCATAATTTTCGGAAAATGTCATAATGTCAGCTTTTTATCTCATAATTATGACTTCGTATCTCTTTCAAATTTAGACTTTATGTCATAATTATGATTTACCAAACATGGAAATGGGCTTCGATACACATTTCTCCTTTCAGACAAGGTCTCAACAATGTCTCAAACTGTGCAAAAGTCAGAGTTCTCAATTTGAGCTCAAACTTATTTCTCATCAAATCAACTCCTGACTGATTTGTGTCAGTTTTTATCTCTCCTGAGGAATTAAAGACAGAGCAGATACTTCAGTGAAGTCTCCTGAGCCTCAAAAGAGCAGCATCTGAGCAATAGCATGAGGCCTGTGAGGTCACTTCTACATAAACATTAGTTTCCCAGCATTCATTAGCTGATGCAGCTCCTGTCACGAGGGTGATGGTGCTCATGGGTTTAGCTGATATGAACTGTTTCTCTCTCTCTACAGCTGCGGCCGTCAGCAGTTTTGGCCCCGCTCTCCCCCAGTGCATGCTGGGACACCTGGGGCAGTGTCCTCCTCTGCAGCTCTGTGCCCCAGACGATTAAAATAGGACAAAAATGAGACTAACTGCATTATCTGTCTCAAAATACAGACAGAAGAGATCTTACGTACAAAACGTGAGTTTACAGCTGCATCACAGACACTAGAATATTCATGCAAAAAGGTAAAAAAAAAAAAAGTGAATATTTATGCAAATAAAAAATATTAGAATATTAATGGCAGTAAGAAAATGAGAATAAGAATGCAAGTAAAACATGTTTGAATATTTATGCAATAAAAATATTAGAATATTAATGCAAGTAAAAAAACCCAGAATATTCATGCAAGTAGAAAATGTGAATATTCATGCAAATAAAAAATATTAGAATATTAATAGCAGTAAAAATATGGGAATATTAATGCAAGTAAAACATGTTTGAATATTTATGCAAATTAAAAAAATATTAGAATATCAATGCCAGTAAAAATATGAAAATACAAGTAAAACAATTTGAATATTTATGCAAGAAAGAGAGCAATATTCATGTCAAGCAAATGACGTGAATATTCATGCAAGTAAAAAAAGAGTATTAAATATTCACAAAATATTAGAATATTCTATCAGGTAAAAGGATTTCAAAAGAATATTACAGGTTAAATATTATTATTATTAATTATGCTTTAAAAAATACGACAACAAAGATCTTTATCAAAATGAGCACTGATGAATCGTTTGCAATAGGAATATGAAAGTAAATTTAAATGGTATTTAAGATCACTTTAAAAAGCTGAATTCACAGCAGATATGTGCTGTATATGGACACACACACACACACACAGGTTTGTTTTTGTGAATTGTGGGGACATTCCATAGGCATAATGGTTTTTATACTGTACAAACTGTATTTTCTATCGCCCTACACCAACCCTAAACCTACCCATCACAGGAAACTGCACATTTTTACTTTCTCACAAAAACTCATTCTGTATGATTTATAAGCCTTTTGAAAAATGGGGACATGGAGTAATGTCCTCATAAGTCACCCTCTCCTTGTAATACCTATGTCATATTACACAAATTTGTGTCCTGATATGTCACAAAAACGCACGCACACACACACACACATCTGTTCCTTCTGAAGCCAAACCCACAGGGTAATAAAATATATTTTAACACGGATAAATCTGCCCAAAATTGACCGATGTTTTCAGCCAATTAAAAAGCACATCATCACCTTAAAATCAATTATGGCATTTCTATGAGCGATATCAACTCTAATTCTGTTCCACATAGAAATAATGTGCTGAAACGGACAGTGATTTGGCAGAGATGTGCGGAGAACATTCCACATCGGTTCTGAAGCTGGAGCTGATCACACACACACACACACACACACACGCACACACAGGAAACTGACTTCATTTCCTCTGTGCATTGCTCAATGGAAAACACACAGTCCACTGGACCTGGTTCATATAATTCTCTCCTGGACCTCATCTAAGCCTTAACACACACACACACACACACACACACACACACACACACACACACACACACACACACAGGTTTATACTTCATTATATTCCGTTGGCATGTGAATCACAGAAGTGATTCGACATATAACGTGGCTCATCCAATCAGAAATGAGAATTGGAATCTCTTGTTTTGTTTTGGTCAGTTTAAGTTTTATGATTTGAAGGTTGTTTTATTTATCTATCTTTTTAACTAAAGGCAAGACGTGATTTGTGTTTCTTTCAAAATAAAACACAAATCAGAAGACAAACATACAATACGATCAAAATCCTATGAATTTGATCAGAAACAGTCATATCTGTGATCCACAAACATCAGCTCTCACGGCTGTGGAGTTTGATTCTTTCTGCCAAATATTTCCTGACAGGAATGTTGGGAACGTCTGCACTCCGAGAGAGAGACAGATTTATCTGAGCCGACGGCTCCAAACAAAAGTTCTCTGTAAACAGCGCGAACAAACAGGGCCGAACGATCAAGACATCAACATGAAATGGCCGCCGCGGAGGTGAAGAGAGAAACAGATGCTGCACTGGAGGAGAGGACGGAGGGATGAGGAAGAGGAAAAAGTGAGGAAGAGAATCTGGAAAGGATTTGATGGCCATCTAAAGACAGACAGAGGAAAGTCTTATTGCTCAGAGGTTTCGCTTTGTGTCTGTCTCGAGTATTTCTCATAAACGAGGAATAAATGGAGACTGAATCTGTGTGGAAGCCCATTTCCACCGCATGAGAAAAACAACAACAATTATGACATAAAAAGTCAAAATCATGGCATAAAAGGGTGAAATTATGAAATAAAATGTCATAATTATAACACAAGTCAAAATCATGACATATAAAGTTGAAATTATGAGATAAACATAATTATGACATATAAAGTCTAAACTGACAAAAAAAACATGACATACAACTCAAAATCATGATATAAGTCGATAATATGAGATAAAGTCAAAATTATGAGATAAATGTCATAATTGTGACATAAAAAGTCATGACATATAAAGTCCAAATTGGCAAAAGCAATTTGTGAAAAAGCAAATTATGAAATAAGTCAAAATCATGACATAAGTTTATATTATGATAGTCATAATTATGAGATAAACAGTGATAATTATGATATATCAAGTCCAAATTGACAAAAACGATTATGAAATAAGTCAAAACCATTACATAAAAAGTTGAAATTATGAGATAAACATATAATTATGACAAAGTCCAGATTGACAAAAAACAATTATGACATATATAAGTCGATATTATGAGATAGTCATAATCATGACATATAAAGTCCAAACTGACAAAAAAACAATTATGACATAAGTCGAAATCAAGACAAAAGTCAAAATGATGAGATAAAGACATAATTATGTGATAAACAGTGATAATTAAGATATATTAAGTCCAAATTGACCAAAAACAACAAATATAACATAAGTAGAAATCAAGACAAAAGTCAAAATTATGAGATAAAAGTCATAATTGTGACAAAAAAAGTCAATTATGACATAAATGTCAATTTTTTTTTTGCCAATTTGGACTTTATAAGTCAAAATCATGACATAAGTGGATATTATGAGATAAAGTCATAATTATGAGAGAAACAGTAATAATTATGATATATCAGATAAACAGTGATAATTAAGATATATTAAGTCCAAATTGACAAAAAACAAAGTCAAAATCAAGATAAAATTGGCATAAAAAGCCAATTATGACATAAAAGTCCAAATTGGCAAAAAACTATTGACATAAGTCGAAATCATGAGATTAAATGTCATAATTATTACACATGTCGAAATTATGACATTGAAAAGTCAACATTATGACATACAAATTTGTTATGACATCATGACAAATACAAAATCATTACAAAAAGTTGAAATTATGAGATAAAAATATTAAATTCAGTTTCTACATGGGAAAAAAATCATTCATCATCTCATAGTTATGACCCAGTATCTCATAATTTTGATTTTTTTATGTCAAAATTATGACTTGACTAAAGCATGACATATTTTTATGTGGTGTAAATGGGCACACACTGAAAGTCTCAACAACTGTCCGAGCTCTTAATATGAACTCAAACACTGCTCACATTTCTGATGAGAAATAAAAACACACAAACGATACGAATGTGGACAACATATAATGTTCATACTGATATCTCTGACCTTTGCAACTGCAAACTTGTTATGTGATAATCTTAAATCTGAGCAGAGTTTAAGAAAGTCTCTGTCAGCAGGCGAGTTGATGTGTTACGCTGGAGAAGATCCTCAGCTGAAGATCTCCAGAGAGGAAATCCAGCTGCCCGTGACCGCCGTTAAAATCACCGCACCTCCAAAAACAAACCTCTATTTATAGACGACACACAAGCCTTTCAGAAACACATCGCTGGCCTTCTCCCTCACGAAACCAAGGCATACGGGGACGTGGCTCTGATATGTTCGCGTCCGCATTGTTTTTTGGCAGGACTGAATGAAATCTGACCGTTTATTTCATACGGAGTCGGACTGGAAGATTTTCCTGAAACGTCGCAGCAGCGTCGCTGGGCCGCAGCCAGACACTCGCAGCTGTTTCTGTTATTTCTTTTCACTCGCTAAAAAAAAAAGAACCCAAAAAACACACCATGAGATCATTTACAGCTACATTCTCTCTGTGTCTCTTTCCTGGACGGTCTGACAGGTGAATCGGGGTGAGAATACCACTGTTTATTTACACATTTACACAACCATTGATCTATTTCCCTGATGCACAGCGGCTCCAAAACACACAATAACACACATATACACTCTTAAACTGATAATCCAAAGGAAAATGATCATCATTTATTCACCATCAATGTCCTTTCAAAACTATATGACTCTTCTGTGGAGCACAAAAGAATATGTTGAGCAGAATGTGAACGCTGCTCTATGTACAGTGAAAATGCATGTGAACGGAGGCTTTCGAGCTCCAAAAACAACATTGTAACAGTTTTCATTTGACTCATGCACTATATTACAAGTATGTTCCTCTGAGAAAATTATCACATGACTTTATAAGAGCTGAAATATAATGAAATATAATATATTTTCCATATAGTGAAGATGCATGTGAATGGAGGCTTTTGAGCAGCAAAAATGCAAAAAAAGCATCATAACAGTCATTTATTTGACTCATACACAGTATTACAAGTCATCTGAAGTCTGTTCCTCTGAGAAAATTACCACATGACTTCATAAGACTTGCAATATATTGAAATACAACATATTTCATATAAAGAATATGGATGTGAATGGAGGCATTTAAGCTCAAAAAATTATGAAAAACAACAAAAACAACAACAACAAAACATAACAGTCGTAACATAACTTCATAAGAGCTGAAATATAGTTAAATATATTTTCTATATAGTATACGTGGATGTGAATGAAGGCTTCTGAGCTGCAAAAATGCACAAAAAAGCAACAGTCGTTCATTTGACTCATGCACTACAGTACATTACAAGTCATCTGAAGCCTGTTCCTCTAAAAAAAATGATCACATGACTTCATAAGTCTTGCAATATAGTGAAATATATTTTCTATATAGTATAGTATAGTATATATAATATAGTATATATAATATAGTGGATGTGAATGAAGGCTTTTGAGCTGCAAAAATGCACAAAAAAGCATCATAACAGTCGTTCAAGTCATCTGAAGCCTGTTCCTCAGAGAAAATTATCACATGACTTCATAAGACTTGCAATATATGAAAATATAACATTTTTCATATAAAGAATATGGATGTGAATGGAAGCATTTAAGCTCCAAAAATGACGAAAAACAACAACAACAACAACAACAACAAAAAAACATAACAGGCGTCCATTTGACTCATGCATTATTATATCACAAGTCTGGTGAAGTCTGTTCCTCAGACGAAATTATCACATGACTTCATAAGAGCTGAAATATAGTGAAATATAATATATTTTCCATATATTGAATATAGATGTGGAGGCATTTGAGCTCCAAAAAAGCATCATAACAGTCGCCTATTTGACTCATGCACTATATTACAAGTTTGCTGAAGTCACATGATAGTTTTGAGTCAAACAGATGACTGTTATGATGCTTTTTTTGGCCTTTGACTGTTTCCTTTCATATGCACTTTCAATATATGGAAAATGCATTATATTTCACTACATTCCAATTCTTCTGAAGCCATATGATAATTCTGTCTGAGGAACAGACCTGGACTAAAGTGCACGAGTCATCTGGATTATAATGAAACTACTTTTAAGGTAATTTTCGAAGCGAACGCCTCTCAGCGTCTGTAAAAGAGCAGCGTTCACATTCTGCTCGACGTCTGCTTTTGTGTTGAGCAGAAGAGAGACAATCAGTGAGTAAATGATGACAGAATGTTCATTTTTGTCTGAATTATTCCTTTACGAGTCTCAAACACTAATTAAACTTGCGAGATCAACGCTGAAATTAGTAATTTCCCCTTTTTAAATTCTTTATGATCATGAAATAGACTTCATCTGTGTCAGTGGAGCATAGCTGCAGGAAACTACCCAACGACACTCGCTTGTTCACTAATATTCCCCCAATCTCGCACAGGAAATCAAGCACATGTTCATTAAGATGTAGTCCAAAACGAGACGAGGTTCTGCAAGGGTTCACACACACACACACACACACTCTCAGGTTCTCACACTCGGGTTCCAACAAAAACGCTGTCGACAGCTGGTGCGGGAGGCTGTTTCTTTCTTTCACTGAGTTTTGGGCCGCGGCCAAAGTCTTACCTCCGTCTGCACGCTGCTCCGTCCGCTACCTGTCACTCAACCCGTCGCCATGGAGACCCACCTGAACCCCCTCCCCTCTCGTTCTCATCGTTGCCTTCATCAAGAGCATCAGAAACAGAAACACGGGTTTCATTCGTGTTTTAGTGGCTGATAATGTGTGTGTGTGTATGTCCAGTGACACTACAGGGGATCTACATTTTTGGATGTGAACGGCAAAAATCATAAAATCTGCGATTTTTATGGTGAATCTCACAAAACCTGTCAGAAATGTGTCCAGGCCTTATTTAATCTCAAAAACAATAAAAAAAAAAAATACTTAGCTAAAAAGAAAATATTTTAAACACTCAAAAAAGAGACAATCTAGTATATTTTCACCCCAAATTCTCGTTATTGAAATGCACTAAAACAACATATTAACATATTCAAATGTGATTTGAATGGTAAAATATTTATAGATAATGACAGCATTATTAATTTACGGTTATTTAAATTAATTAAACAAATCACTGTAGTACAGAAAAAACATTTAATTGTCATGAACATAAATTCACAACAAAACCGGCATCATTTTCTTATTTCTCTTCTAACTTTGATGTAAAATGTCATGTGAGTGTTTTTTTTATGAGATTCACTCTTTCATATATGAAAAATAAATTAGGACTCAATTTGTAGATTAGTAGAAATATTCTTCCTTGACGATTCTTGCTTCAAACAACAACAAATATAAAAGTTGAAATGTTGATTATATTCATCACTGGAGTTCTTATTGCAATATAATAAACAATGACATCACAGTGAATTATAATATGAAATAAGTTTGATAATGTTATGATGAACATGCTTGAAGAGAAACTCGCAGCATCTGAATGAAGTTGAGGCGTTTCTATTGTCTGTGGATGTCATATCAAACCTCAAGAGCACCATTAACTGCCGTATTAAAACACAGACGGACCATTCATCGTTCTGAAACAACAACATCTCCACAAACACTTGAATATTCCTGCATAACACTCAACATGCACATGTGAACCGCTCTGTCCAGCACAAATCAACAGACACAGGGTCACATGACAAAGAGATGTGAGAGATGCCAATGCTTTGATATGATAACCTCACAACAAACTTCTGCATTGCATTCACAGTGAATTTTGTCAAATGAGACCTAATATTCAGCATTTTTAACATGACAGGAATTTACAGCGAAACCTGAAGCATATGGGCCCTAAACACACACCCACAGGCTCGCCGCAGTGCCGCTCGCTGCCTGAAGGGGGAGGAAAAGCTCAGGAAATGAAGCCGTGCAGCAGAGATCACGTCCCAGCTGAGCATTCTGCTAGACCAAACTTAATTTAATTAAAGCTGTATACTTTAAACAATCTGATGAGCGCAGACGAGCAGAAACACGAGAACGTTCTGGATCTGATGTAAAAACACTTGCATCTGAGCAGATGAACTACAATGACAAACACACAAACATGTAGAAAAACATCAAAAAGCAAAAGGTTGAGTATTATACACGAGGTCATTTTGTGTTTCTGTTGTTCTGGTTTCTCCTTTAACACGTTTATCCTCTAATACTTCTGTCTCGTACTGAACAGAGACAAAAAGACAGACTGAACGGGGAACCACAGACCCTATAAATCCAGCTCTACATGAGCACAGATTCAGAGCACTGACACTGACACAGAAATATCTCAAATATAATGTAACAGAACTGCTTCATCACACAATATTATCTCTGCTGTCCACATCTACTCACATCTGAAACATGTAATATAATACAAATATAATTTACTAAACTTAAAGTATAAATATTAAATGTTAGTATTTGTGCCAAATCACTTCTCTATATACAGAAACATTTTTTAGAAAAAAGAAACTTTTTTTCTTTTTTTGGAACAGATTTCCAAATTCATTTCTGTTTTAAATGAATAATTTGTGCTACTTAAAATAGTAAAAAGTAATTTTACTGACTGCTGGAAAATGTTAAAAAATATCTTAAATGTTTGTTAACAAAATCAGTATAAAGCTCATATCATGTATCATATAATAATTATTTATTATTTAAAGTTAATAATAATTAATTGTAGATAATAATAATAATGATAATATAATGAGTATAGTAGTTACGCATGGTAGTATTTTATTATATTTACACATTTTAAATATTATAATTTATAATTTACAACAACAACAATTAATTGTAAACAGTAATAACAATAATTATGATAATAATAAGCATAGTAAAGTATAGTATTATTTATTATATTTACAAATTTAAATATCTAACAGTTTGTAAAATTACAAGTTATTTACAATAACAACAACAAAACAATAACAACAATTAATTTGAAATAATTATGATAATAATAATAATAATATAATATAGTATTATTATATTTGCACATTTTAAATGTGTAATATTTCGTAAAATTACAATTTATTACGTACAGCAACAACAACAACATAATTAATTGTGCATAATAACAATAATGATAAGTATAGTAGTTAAGTATAGTATTTTTTCATATTAACAAATTTTAAATTTGTAATAGTTTGTAAAATTACAATTTATTATTTACAATAATAACAACAATGATATTGATAAATACACTAAATTAATTGATCTCTAAAACTCTGTCAACAAATTCTCTCAAACACTCACTCACACACACACACACACACACTCAAAACACTTTCATTCACTCTCTCTCTCTCTCTCTCACACACACACACATTCTCTCTCTCTCTCTCACACACACACACATTCTCTCTCTCTCTCACACACACATACACACACACACACACACATTTACTCACACATTTTCTCTCTCTCTCACACACACACACACACACACACACACACACGTCTAATGATATTCGCATCCAGACCAACCCAAACAGCAGCTCTGTTGCAGCTCACGCATGTGTGTGTGTGTGTGTGGCATTAATGAGTCACATGAGGGTGAAAGTATTTCCAGTGTCAGAGCCCCTCTCCTCCAGAAACACCTGCGATCAGACACGTCAGATAACTCGTACACGTGTTCGCGATCACCTTCACAACACAAGCCGCTTTAAAAGCGTCCCATCAGGACTCCATTATTCCATCTCTTCTCCTGTCTCGCCTCTTAAAGACCCGCAGCACAATACAGTCAGGGCGTCCCGCCGGGCGTCAGCTCCGCCACGTACATTCCACCGTCATTAGCGGCACATTAAACGAGCTGTCCGCCGCACCGGCCTCACGCCACACACAACACACACGAGAGCGGCTTTACAGCCTGAACATCCGCTGACCCGGAAGACTTCTACAGGAAACACTTTAGAATCAGGTTCCATTAGTTAAACACACTGAAAAATAATTGATCAATCTAAGTTGCATTATTAAAATCAAAAGTTGCATAATTTATTTGGACCTAATGAACTAACAATACACAGTGTTTTTATTTCTATTAATAAAGATGAATAAATACCTACTGTTAATGCATTAACAAATATGAACTAAAGGAAGCTTATTGTAAAGTGTTTCCCAGCAGCTTTGTGTGAATGACAGTAATAAACAGATTAGACAACGAACATATCAGTTTGTCAGTGTTGAGATCAGGTGTAGATTAGTAGAAATATGTACTCTAAAAAATGCTGGGTTAAAAATAACCCAAGTTGAGTTGAAAATGGACAAACCCAGCGAATGGGCTGTTTTAACCCAGCGATTGGGTTGTTTTGACCCAGTGAATGGGCTGTTTTAACCCAGCGATTGGGTTGTTTTGACCCAGTGAATGGGCTGTTTTAACCCAGCAAATGGGCTGTTTTAACCCATCGATTGGGTTGTTTTAACCCAGCAAATGGGCTGTTTTGACTCAGTGAATGGGTTGTTTTAACCCAGCAAATGGTCTGTTTTAACCCAGCAAATGGGCTGTTTTGACCCAGTGAATGAGCTGTTTTAACCCAACGATTGGGCTGTTTTGACCCAGCGAATGGGCTGTTTTAACCCAGCAAATGGGCTGTTTTAACCCATCGATTGGGTTGTTTTAACCCAGCAAATGGGCTGTTTTGACTCAGTGAATGGGTTGTTTTAACCCAGCAAATGGTCTGTTTTAACCCAGCAAATGGGCTGTTTTGACCCAGTGAATGAGCTGTTTTAACCCAACGATTGGGCTGTTTTGACCCAGCGAATGGGCTGTTTTGACCCAGTGATTGGGTTGTTTTAACCCAGCGAATGGGCTGTTTTGACCCAGCGATTGGGCTGTTTTGACCCAACGAATGGGCTGTTTTGACCCAGCGACTGGGCTGTTTTGACCCAGTGAATGGGCTGTTTTGACCCAGCGATCGGGCTGTTTTGACCCAGCGATTGGGCTGTTTTGACCCACATACTGGGTAGTTTTATCTAACCCAACTATTGTTTAAAAATGACTACATGGCTGGCTTAAAATGAACCCAAAATAGTTTGGTTAGATAAAACTACCCAGTATGTTGGTCAAACATTTAACCCAACCACTGGGTCAAAACAACCCAATAGCTGTCCATTTTCAACCCAGCTTGGGTTGTTTTTAACCCAGCATATTTAAAGTGTGTGAATTTGTCGATATTCTGACACTTTAAACCACAAACAATAAGAGTTAAAACAGATTTAAGACTGCACTTCTTATTATTTTAATATAATAACATGACAGAACTAATCAATAGATCATATCAATGAATCAATGCTGAGCTCAGGTGAGTTTCACCACAGGTTAAAAACAAAACACTGGACTTACTGATGAGGGCAATCCAGGAGGAACTTTCCGAACCTTCTTCGTCTGGACCTCTAGAAAAACAAAGAAAATCAATCGTTAATGTGAAGCTTTGAAGAAATGCAGTATTCCTGTAGCTCAAACGGTAGATCACGGCGCTAGCAACGCCAAGGTCACGGGTTCAATTCCCAAGGAATGCATGAACTAATCAAAAGCATACTCTGAATGCAACATCTGCCAAACGCACAAGTGTAAATGATTCACAAAACAAAAGCCTGAAAACAGCATGTGACAGACAGTCGGTGTGTGTGTTTCTGACAGAAATAAACGCGGGTTTGTTTCGCCCTGAAGGTTGACACACAAGGTTGGCACCTCAAGGCCCGAGGTTCCATTTTTTTGTGGAAAACACAAATAAAAGTCTTTTAATGCACAAAAATGAAAATCAATAATCACTACGAGCCCCTTTTGACAGAGGAGATTAAAAAATAACAAATGAAAAATCAGTGTTCTTGAAGATCCTGACACTGCAAAACAAATGCAAGGGCTTTAACAATAAAGCAATGTTTGATGGTGATGATGGTGATGATGAAGGACTCACCCATGGAGTCGCTGTGCATGGCTCGCCGCCGCGGGTTTCCTGCGTAATGCTGGTAATACTGAGAGCCCAGTTTGGTGGGCGACACCGTCTCCGGACTGACCATCCCCACTTCACCTCCCATGAGACTCGACTGGACAAAAACACAAGACAGAGACGTTACAAACACTCAATCACGCTAAAACACACATGACTGAATTAACAAAGACGACACACATTCCTGAAGTCAAACACAAGCAGAGAAACACAGCGGCAGCATTGACATCACAGCAAAAGATGTCTTTTATGTTTGCCAAAGAAACACACACAATATAGTGACATTCTGAAGCCGTACAACAAAAATACATTTTGAACCACAGAAAAAAAAAGAAAGAATAAATTGTGTTGATTATTTGGACACAGAGAAACATCTTCAGAATAAAAAGTCTGCGATGAACCGATGATTTCATCAAAAAAACATAATTAAAGCCATAATTTCATCAAAAAATGACAGATGCTTAAAATGTAAATTTTGTGCTAAAAAAGTGATAAAATATTGTATCAAAGCACACATTTCTTTTTTTAAAAAAAGGTAAAAAAGGCCTTTAATTAGGATTATAAAAGTTGTGACACTCAAAAGACATTTTATCTTAATAATTAAAGCCACAATTTCATCAAAAAACAACAGATGCTTGATGAAATGCAAATTTTGCGTTGAAAAAGTAATGCAATGTTGTATTAAATCACACAATGTTTTTAAAAAGTCAAAAAATCCTTTAATTAGTATTATAAAAGTTGTGATGTTTAAAAGACATTTTGACCTTCATAATTAAAGCCACAATTTTAACAAAAAAAGACAGAAATATACAAACTCATGCTTGAAATGTCAATTTTGTGCTAAAAAATGATGCAATGTTGTATTAAAGCAAACATTTTAAAAAGCATTTAATTAGCATTATAAAGGTTGTGAAATTTCAAAAATATTTTTATCTTCATAATTAATGCCACAATTTCATCAAAAAAAATGACAGAAATATACAGATAATATACAGATAATATAACAGATGCTTGAAATGTCAGTTTTGTGCTGAAAATGATGAAATGTTGTATTAAAGCACAATGTTTTTTTTTAAAAAGCCTTTAATATCGGATTATTAAAGTTCAAAGACAATTTGATCTTCATAATTAAAGCCACAATTTCATCAAAAATGAAAAAAATACACAAACAGATGCTTGAAATGTCAATTTCGTGCTGAAAATGTGATACAGTGTTGTATTAAAGCACACAGTGTTTAAAAAAAAACTTAAATAAGGATTATAAAAGTTTTGATGTTTAAAAGACTATTTGACCTACATAAAGGCACAATTTCATAAAAAAAAAAACAACAGAAATATACAAACTCATGCTTGAAATGTCAATTTTGTGCTAAAAAATGATGAAATGTTGTATTACAGTACAATGTTTTTTTTAAAAAAGTTTTTAAAAAGCCTTTAATTAGGATTATAAAAGTTCAAAAACATTTTGATCTTCATAATTAAAGCCACAATTTTATCCAAAAATGACAAAAATATACAAACAGATGCTAGAAATGTCAATTTTGTATTAGTGTTGTATTAAAGCACACAATGTTAAAAAATTTGTCAAAAAAATGCCTTTAATTAGGATTATAAAAGTTGTGATGTTTAAAAGACAAATTGACCCTTCGCAATTAAAGCCACAATTTCATCAAAAAAAGACAGAAATATACAAACAGATGCTTGAAATGTCAGTTTCGTGCTAAAAAAAGTGATACAATGTTGCACAATGTTTAAAAAAACTTAAAAAGGCCTTTAATTAGGATTATAAAACTTTTGACGTTTAAAAGGCAATTTGACCCTCATAATTAAAGCCACAAGAAGTTCAGACAGCAAGTGTGTGTGTGTGTGTGTGTGTGTGTCACAGCGAAGCTCCGAAGCAATCAAACTTACCCAGCACAAACTCTTCCCATCATTACACTGTTCTCAGTTAACACTGTTCTGCTAATCAAGCCGAGTTAACGAGCGCTCGCTCACCCGCTCAAGAAGAGAACGGTAGCTGAACGGGTGGACATTTGTCCCTGTCGGGAGCGTGTTCGGAAGTCTGATCGGGGAAAGAGCGCGAGCCCCGGGTGCGAGACGTAACGTAAACTTCCTCCCCAACTTTTCAGGGACACTCGGGGGGGAACGTCCCGGGCCGGGGCTCATTAGAGGACGTGATAAAGTAGGGAGAATGTTTGCGCTGAGCTGAATTCAAATGACGGCAGCTCTCACAACAGACTTAGCGATGCTTGACTAGAGCCGCATTCACATGCAAAACAACCTAAATAGGCCAATTACGTGGCGGCCCCTGGTCGCAGGCTTCCCCGCGGAGGAGAGCGGGGTCTGCCGCCTTTCACAGGCTAAAACAAAAGAGTCCTTGTCTTAAATAAGTCGCCCCCTCTCACAGTTAAGGAGGCTTTTTTTGCAAGGGGGGAGACGCTAAAACAAAAGTGTCTCATTTTCTACGGGACGGATGGTTTCTCCCAAGCGCGCTGTTGCCCGGCAACTACGGGCGGAGAAAAAAGCCCAGCGCTCCCGTGGTGCCCGGCCCGGCGCGTTCCGCATGCCGAGTCTCATGCCCAGTTTCGGAGCCGGCTGGCACGGGTACCCAGCTGGCATCCAGAGGAAATATTAACAAAGATAAATGACACACACCTGAAGACGCCCGTGAAGGATTACCGGGCCGCGTTAATAACAGCAGGCTCATGCTTGCATGGCCACCAAATGATGATTGCGAGAAACGGAGAAGACATTAACGTAATTGGAAAAGTGCAACAAACAAAAATACGGGACAGAAAGTGAGAGAGAGAGAAATACACTGAGATCTCTGTAATACCTCAAATGTTACCAGAGTGAGATTAAAAAGAGATTAAACAGAGAAGAGAAAAAGATATAACCTATAACCTTACAGAAGATGTAAACGCTTTTTTCTTTTTCATTTGATACGGAATATCTGCAGAAGTGTTACTAGTATCTGATTTCGCAGATAGTTTGTTTCTGAATGTAAAAATGTTGATACAATGTAACAAAGTATTTTCTCTGGCTCTTGTTTTAAATGATTTTGTTCCGTTGTTGCCGAGGCGGTTGGTCGGTGTGGTGTTTGCCCCGCCCCTCCTCCACTGTGATTGGACAGCTGGGTAAAAAGTGAAGAGCGCTTTTTCCCGAGGCTAGCGTATTTTTCATTAGGAGCGCCACGTTTTTAAAAAGCCAGAAGCGTAACGAGGCGTCTATTTTTTTTTTTTACTGGTCGCCTCAACTTGAAGAATGTTCAACTTCGGGAAAAACGCAGCACTCATCACTGTAACTTTGTACCCCGCCGTCCAATCACAGTGGAGGAGGGGCGGGACAAATACCACACTGACCAACTGCCATATTCTGCTTGTACGTCAACAGACGACAACAACAGGCATAATAATAGAACAAAATCATTTAAAACAAGAGCCAGAGCACAACACAGAATATTTTACATTGTATCAACATTTTCAATTTTTCAAAACAGTTGAAAAAATATTCTGGTCAACAGTCTCAAAATGAATTTAACTATTTCTCATCATTCATTTTTAATAATTATGTACAGAAAATAATGTCAAATGTGTCTCCCAGAATGCAATGCAAATAAAAAGTGATTAAACAGAGATTAAGTGTTAATTGTTTGAAAAAAAAATCTGTCTCCTATAGAGTTTCAAATGAGATCTCAACAATGTCTCACACTAAGCTCATATTTGCAATCAAAAGTCTTAAAAATACATTTCAAAATTAAATTGTGTAAAGATAAAATATTTATATTTAAAAAAAAGAAAGAAAAATCACAAATGAGATTTCTTTAATATCTTGAATGTTTCTCCTGGACAGCAATGAGATTAAATGGAGATTAAAAGACTGATGCCTCAGAAAAAGACTCAGTTAAACTCTTACTGTACGTGTCTCCTCTAGAGATCTCAGTCTGCTCAGATTTGCTCAATACGAACTCAGTCATTTCTCATCAAACAATCTGAGCTCATTTCAGTACCAGATGACATTTGAGTCTCCTAATGAACTTCTTAACACTTCAGTCTCTTGAGAGCAACATCTGAGCAATAAAACTTTCTGGGGGAAAAACAGAAGAAGAATGAGACAGAAAAAAAGCAGTGAGATGGATGTTGGGCGAGTGAAAGAAGGAGTGCAGAGGGAAGCAGGGAGGCTAAAAAGAGCAGGAGGCCTGAAACAGATGAATGAGGACCCCCGTGAGCACTCCATCTCCTCGGGTCGGTCCATGCTAAATGGCCCGCGGTCTGCGGGTCTGGCGGACCCACGGGGGGCCCGTTCCCCTCGGACCCGCAGCCCTCCGACGCCCATGAGATTTGCCCATGACGGGCCACCGTAGACGCGGCCCACCCCGCCTTATAACTACAGCCAAACTCAGAGAACATCAGAAATCCACAGTAACCAAGAGAGATCAAACCTCCAGCTAATGAGTACAGACAGCAGAACCACAGGAGAAACCACTGAGAGAGACGGACGTCATCATCATCATCGACTGGCTTACATCACATGATCTGTGTCTGTTCAGAATAGCACACTACTCTAAAACAAAGCACAATGTGAGAGAGTACAGCTAAAAATGATCTCTCATGTCGTTGCATGACTTTCTTTCTTCTGCAGAACATGTGCACAAAAAAGATATTTTGAAGAAAGAACTTTTTTTTTTTTCATATAATAAAAGTCAGTGGGGTCCAAAACAACACTGAGACACTATATCTTCTTTCAGGTTCAGTAAATGATAACATAACAATTTAGCAATTCAAGGGATCGAAATAGTAAATAGGGACCGAAATAGTAAAACGTCTGCATGATTTAGCAAACTGAGGGAAAGAAATAGTAAAACGTGTGCACGATTTAGCAAAACGAGGGAACGAAAAAGTAAAATGTCAGCACAATTTAGCAAATCAAAGGACTGAAATAGTAAAACAACCGTACAATTTAGCAAATTGAGGGAATGAAATAGTCAATCATGCGCACGATTTAGCAAGTTGAGGAAACGAAATAGTAAGATGTCTGCACAATTTAGCAAGTTGAGGGAACTAAATAGTAAAACGTCACCACGATTTAGCAAATCAAGGGAACTAAATAGTAAATCGTGTGCACTTTTTAGCAAATCGAGAGAACGAAATAGTAAATCGTGTGCACTATTTCGCAAATCAAGGGAACGAAATAGTAAATCATGTGCACTATTTCGCAAATCGAGGGAACGAAATAGTAAATCGTGTGCACTTTTTAGCAAATCGAGAGAACGAAATAGTAAATTGTGCGCACTATTTAGCAAATCGAGGGAACGAAATAGTAAATCGTGTGCACTATTTCGCAAATCGAGGGAACGAAATAGTAAATCGTGTGCACTATTTCGCAAATCGAGGGAACGAAATAGTAAATCGTGTGCACTATTTCGCAAATCGAGGGAACGAAATAGTAAATCGTGTGCACTATTTAGCAAATCGAGGGAACGAAATAGTAAACTGTGCGCACTATTTAGCAAATCGAGGGAACGAAATAGTAAATCGTGCGCACTATTTAGCAAATCGAGAGAACGAAATAGTAAATCGTGTGCACTATTTCGCAAATCGAGGGAACAAAATAGTAAATCGTGTGCACTATTTCGCAAATCGAGGGAACGAAATAGTAAATCGCGTACACTATTTAGCAAATCGAGGAAACTAAATACTAAATAGTGCGCATGATTTAGCAAATTGAGGGATCGAAATAGTAAATCGTGCGCACTATTTAGCAAATCGAGAGAACGAAATAGTAAATCGTGTGCACTATTTCGCAAATCGAGGGAACGAAATAGTAAATCGTGTGCACTATTTCGCAAATCGAGGGAACAAAATAGTAAATCGTGTGCACTATTTCGCAAATCGAGGGAACGAAATAGTAAATCGCGTACACTATTTAGCAAATCGAGGAAACTAAATACTAAATAGTGCGCATGATTTAGCAAATTGAGGGATCGAAATAGTAAATCGTGCGCACTATTTAGCAAATCGAGAGAACGAAATAGTAAATCGTGTGCACTATTTCGCAAATCGAGGGAACGAAATAGTAAATCGCGTACACTATTTAGCAAATCGAGGAAACTAAATACTAAATAGTGCGCATGATTTAGCAAATTGAGGGATTGAAATAGTAAAATGCATACACTACTTAGCAAATCGAGGAAATGAAATCCTAAACAGTGCGCACGATTTAGCAAATTGAGGGAAAGAAATAGTAAAACGTTTGCACGATTTAGCAAATCTAGGGAACACCTCACTATGTTGCATATATATATATATATATATATATATGCAACATAGTGAGGTCATGGAACATAAGTTTTTTAAATGTAAGTTGTTGTATACGGTTTCCCTTTCTATTATGAAAGTAGTATGCAGTGTGCAGCAGGCAAGTATTCCATCCTGACCAGCCACATGATGATGAAGTGTTCACACTGCTCTGGAATGCCATCATCACACACACACACGCTCACCATTGAGTAATGAGGCAGTGATGAGCGCATCCCGCAGCGCAGGGGTCAAAGGTCAGAGAACTGTCTCAGCTGCTGCCGAGGAGCCGTGATGACACAGCAGAGTGTGTGTGTGTGTGTGTGTGTGTGTGCGGTGAACTAATCCACCTTTATGCACACAGTCCGAACTGAATCCCCCTCCATTGCTTCCCAAAACACACACACACATCAGAGCTCCACAGGAGGAAACTGATGCATGTGAGCGTCTCCTCCAGTCTTCAGGAAGGAGCCATTAATTATGAGAACACAGTACAGCACACCTGTACACACACACACACACCGCTGATGCTGAAACACACACACACAATCTCAGATGTCTCAAGAGTTCAGGTGTCATATATGGTAGGTAACCATGTCTGTCGGTCTGTAACATACCAAAACAGAAGAATTATGAATGAACATGGCTGTTAACACATCATTTAAGTTCATTTGCAGCGCTCACATGATGCACTACTGCACCAGAAACAAAGTGCAGTTTAAAATCACCTTATTTGGATGGAAAATTTATATATACAGATGAACATGCAACACATAGATGTCACATGACATCAGTGTAGGATACTATTTGAAATGTGTATTTTTGCATAATGTTTCACATTCTGAATAGTATGCAGTACGCTAGTATTCCATCCTCAACAGCCACAGACAAAGTTGAAACACAACAGAGTACTCCATTAATCTCCAGAGCGGTGAAACAGAAACGTCTGAGCAAGGACCAGGCCTATCCCACAATGCTCTCTGCTCAGGACACATCTTACACAGCGTTCGGTGTCAAAGCGAACGCAGCACGCGGCCAGTCAAAAGACGAGCGCTTCACACTCAGGCTCTTTCCTTTAGGAAGCGCAGCAAGACAAACACCTCGGAAACGGATCGGCGCCAGAACCGGCGGCCGAGAGGAACGAGAGGAAATCTGCACCTCTCATCCTGTCTGCATCTGTTTATCCGTCTCACTCTCGCTGGCACGACGCCTCAATAACAGACAGGAAGAGAGCAGAGACGACATCCAAAGCCATTTATCTGAGAGGTAAAATGCAATGAAAAGGTAAATGCGGGTATAAATGAATATTTGTAAACCCATTAAAGTGGAGGTGATGTTAGCGGAGTCTGAAAATAACCACGCGTTTGTGTGTGTGTAAGAGTCCTCACACTGATTTCTGGCTCTCGTCACCTAGCGAAGCTTTAGCACAGGAAGAGGAATTGGATGCAAAGAGACGGCAGGTGAAGACACACACACACACACTCTCACACACACGGGCCTTTTTACAGCAGGGCTTTTAACAAGGGGCAATTAACACTTTGACGTGCAACAAGGAGAAAAGTACTCGAGCAGACAAGCAGCTAAATATCAGAGAGACATGAGGAGTAATCACACACACACACACACACACACACATGCATAAGTGTAAATCACCGCTTTTTCAAACAAAAAATAACATCTCGAGTTAAACATCAAATCATAAACGAGTCGCGAACAGCAAGTCAAATAGAGCGAAAAATGCGCACATGCATAACACTCCTGTAGAGACTATACAGAGAGCCTGGACACTGATCAAGTCAAGAAAGATTTACAATAAGAACATTTAAAGGGGTCGTTTGATTCTTTTTTCCATGTTCATCTTTCTATAGTGTGTTTAATGTTGCTGTTTGAGCATGAAAAAGTATCACTGTTTCTGAACTCCCTGAAACGCCTCCATTGTAGTCTTGAGTTTTCTTCACAATATTCCTCATTTAAATAATTTATATGCAGAATAAAGGGGCGGGGCCTGGTTGAGTTAGTTAGTAGTGTGTTGAAACTGGTGGTTATGGTAAGGGGCGGGACATTTCCCAAACACCAATCACAACACAACGCTACAGCCGACCAATCAGAGCACATTGTGCTTTTCAGAAGGAGGGGCTTCATAGAGACAGGAAGTAAACAGAGCGTTACTGACAGACTGGGAAGAGAGGAGCTAATGAAATCTTTATTAAAAAAAAAAAAAAATGGTCAAAATGAGTTGACGAGAAGCTAATAATTAATGAAATCATAAAAATGTTAAATTAATTAAATAATTAAAAAAATAAAATAAAATCTAAATTAATTGATAAAAAGTGAACAACTAATGCAATAATAAAAAAATAAATAAAATTAAATAATTTGAAAATAAAAAATATTAATTAATGAAATTATAAAAATTAAAAATTAAAATAAATTATTTTCAAATAAATCAAAATGCGAAGATAATTTAAAATTAAATGATTTTAAAATAAAAACAATCAAATTGAGTGGATAAGTGAATAAATAATGAAATCATAAAAAAGAAATTAAATAGTTTAAAAATAAAAACGATCAAATTGAGTTAATAAGTGAATTATGAAATCCTAAAAATACAATTAAAATAAATAATTTTAAAGTATATTATCTATTTATATTTTTACTTTAATTTACAAATATTTTATAATGTAAAATTAATGCAAAAAGTAAATGAATGCATTTAGAATAAATGCAATCAAAGCACTTACTAAAAAGATTAAATGTTTTTATAATTTGTTGACTAATGGACATCAGAGAACTGTGAACATGAATGTGTTGCTAAATTAATGAAATATTTACTTAAAATCTAGTTATTTTCTTATTTACTAGTTTTTAATTACTTCATTCCGTATCGAAATGTGTCTGCATTTCATTTTATCTTTGGATTGGTCAACACCGATGTGTGTGTGTGTGTTCATGCCTGTGTGTGTGGGAGAGTTTGTGATGCGTCTGCTGTGGAAGCATTTTAGGAATGTGTGTGTGTGTGTGTGTTTGTGTGTTTGTGTGTGTGTGTGTGTGTGTGTGTAGCCTTGACCAGCAACCCAATCACAGTCTGAGACTCTGCACAGGAAACGGACACACACACATACACACACACACAAACACACACACTCACACAGATGTTTCCATATCAGAGCACCACTCAACTGCAGCTGTACTCTTTCTCTCACAAACACACACACATTGCATAAATGACATTGTCATGTGACCCGTGAGCATCTTTATCTCTGCAATGCAATAAAACCCTTCTGATCCGACCGCTGTGTGTGTGTGTGTGTGTGTGAAATATGTTTATTTGTGTTGCTGTTAACTCATATTCACACTGTAACTCACTTACATCCACGCACACAATAAACCACCACACAATAATAATTCATGTTGACTCTGTACATAATTTCTTGCCGTTATTATTTTTACGTGTTATATTACAGCATATGACCAGCTGAGACCCTCCGTCTGTCTGTGTGTGTGTGAGAGAGAGAGAGTTTTTCGTTCCCACCACCATTAGATTAATAAACTAGATTTTGCTGTGCAGTTGCTAACGTGTTCCAAATGTTAAAATGTTGCATGTTAGTGTGTTGCTATGCAGTTGCTATGGTGCTGTGGGTGGTTGCTAGGTGCTTTCTTACCATCACGCGTGAAAAGACAAACACTGCCGAATTAGCTCACTTTCAATCTGAATTGAATTGGGCCACACCCACAGGAAGATAAATTGGACAGGAAGAGGAATTCAAGTGTAGTAATGCATTCTGTCTACTGAAAGCCTATAAAGACTGTCAAAATATATTATCAAAATGTTCTTTATCAAGCCAACATTGAAAGTTTGTCTTGTGCATTTATAGTTAAAAATGAGAGTTACCTAAATTTCTTTACATTTAAATTAGGTTTTAATTCCACTTTCTTTACTTTCAAATTCAAATTGCAATTCTCCATCCTGTTCGCAACCTCAATTCAGTTGAGTTGAACTGGAATTTAAAAGGCATTATGAGTTCAATTCTGAATGATGAAAAAATAAAATAAAATAAACAAAATAAAATTAATAAATAAAATAAAATATAACAAAATAAAATAAATAGTAAAAATAAATAAATAAATAAATGGAATAACATAAAATATAATATAAAACAAAATAAAACAAAAAATAAATAAATAAATGAAATAAAATACAATAAAATAAAAGTAACAAAATAAAATAAATAGTAAAAAATTAAAAAGCAAAATAAATGAAAAAATAAAATAAAATAATATAAAACAATAAAACAAACAATAAATAATAAGTGAAATAAAATAAAAAAAATAACAAAAAAACAGTAAAAAAATAAAAATAAAATAAATGAAATAAAATAAAAAATAAAACAAAATAAAACAATAAATAAATAAATGAAATAAAATAAAATACAATACAATAAAATAAAATAAAATAAAAAGAATTATTAATTATATTTTATAAAGTATATTTTTTAAAAGACATTTAATTTTTAGGCATTTTTAGAATTAATTATTAATCCTAATAACAGCAGTAATAATAAAAATGATGGCTTTAAACATCACTTTACTTCATATTTAATGATTGCTGAGGAAGTGTTTAAAGCAAGGTTATTATTGTTAACTAAAATCACACACACACACACTCTTTGCTGTGACGTCTAAATCCTGTTTTTGGCAGCGGTCGAGGTTTCAGGATTAGCTCTGGTCTGAATGCGAGTTGAGTGTGTGTGTCACGACCCAGAGCGCTGGAAACATCTCCCCTAGCTAGTGAGCTTCCGTTTGGAGCACCACCTCAAGGTCATGCAGGGGTCAAAGGTCAGATCTGTCCGGTCAGGTACGAGAAACCGGTCTGTTTTGACCCTCAGCTCTCAGCACCGACAGCGGTGAGAGAATAAAAATGAGATTTTTGCAGAGACGTTCTAATAAAACTGATTTTAAAAGCAATATCGAGAGGATAGATGAAATGAGGACCTCCTCATGCGAATTCACCCACCCTTCCCAGAATTCCAAGCGACACAGGATTTTAAAGCGACATAAACGCTGTCGGATGCGTTACACCGTTCTGTCACTCACATCCCGACGGTCCGCCTTCCTCTGATGGGTTTGTCTTGTAAACTGTCAGGAAAGATTAATTCGAGAGCGAGCTCGCAGTTCTGAAGACCCTGCTGGCGACCCGCAAACCCGGCGAGTGAGAAAACTTTCCACAAACTCACGTTAACACCAGTCGCATCACTTCAGACCGCATTTGCATGCTGGATTAATTAGGAGTGTTTCCATGGCTGCCATTCTTCTAACTTCAATGTGAAGTGTGTCATTTTCTGGATGTTAAAACACTTTCTCACAAGAAGTGAGAGTCAGTGTAAGTCTGAAGACTGAAACTCTGTGACGCTTTCAGAACATTGATCTGTTTGTTTGAAGAACCAACAACTTTTAAATTAAATATTCAGCCAGAACAACCTACAAACTGCTGAACAACATGCAACCTTATGGACCATCATGGAGATGTAATAATCACTCTCTTCTCTCCACATGCTGAGATCACCCTGAAAACTGGTTTAGTGTGAATAATTACCATACAGCACTATACATGTTTGGTATATGGTCTCGTCCCCACAGAAGTAGACCAAAACCGGTAATAAATGTTTTAAAGTGGACCTATTAAGCCCCTTTCACAAGATGTAATATAAGTCTCTGGTGTCTCCAGAATGTGTCTGTGAAGTTTCAGCTCAAAATACCCCACAGATCATTTATTATAGCTTGTCAAATTTGCCCCTATTTGGGTGTGAGCAAAAACACGCGTTTTTGTGTGTGTCCCTTTAAATGCAAATGAGCTGCTGCTCCCGGCCCCTTTCCAGAAGAGGGCGGAGCTTTAACAGCTCGCGCTTCGGTCGCTCAACAACAACAAAGCTGGAGAATCTCACGCAGCCAGAATGAGGATTGTCAGTAACGGTGTTCAGCCTTACATTGTTCAAACCGGAGTCGACACTGATGGAGAGACTCAGGAAGAAGTTACAACTTTTAGACGTTTCTGAATGGTTAGTGGATAAATTTATGTAGTTGCTGTGGAGTTGATTCAACTCATCCACTAGCATGTGCCGTCATGTTCATCTTTTGTGAAAATCCAGCGTTGAATTGACCCTCGTTTGTGAAGCAGTCCTTTACAATATTGAAGTAAATAAAATGCCTTCAGTTAAAGATGAAAAACACAAAAATGAAAAAGTAGACTCCAAAAAGCAAACTACTATAAATGAACACAGTATGGAGCTGTTAAATTGAAACAGGTCTATTCTTGATGTTGTATCTGCCGTTTGAACATCCATATGTCTCTTAATATAAACACGATGGGCTGGTGAGAGATCGCACACACACACACACACACACACACACACACACACACACACAGAGCTGTATGTGTTCATATATGTGCTTTAGCAGAAGCGTGCTACAGGGCCATCTGCTAACGGTACCGGCTGCAATGCAAACAAACCGCTTGTTTATTTATTTATTCCTCTACAGAAACTCCGACAGCTGCTATTCACTTGAAATATCACATTTAAAATTTATTTCACGTAAAAAGATGCAGAACAACTACCAGCACCGGAAATAACTCAACAATGACTGCTGTAATTACTATTGATCATTACTAACTTTTTTCTTTCTTAGGAAAATAAAAAATTAGGATTTTCTCCTAGAAAATTAAAGACTTTTATCGAAGACTCTTCCAGTCCTTTTTTATAACTGGATAAGGTTTTAAAAATATTTTGGAGAGAGTGTGCTCATACATTTCTAGTTGAAAATGTATAATGTACAGCAAAACAAAATGTATATTGAATATTTTTTTAAGATTTCATTAATTTCTATGGCTTTTAAAGACCTGGAAATCACATATATCAATACATTATATATAAAAAGTCTAGATTTTCCAGTATGTCAGATGATTCTCCTGAGAAAAGACCTCACATGTGAGTTTCAGTAGAGATCTCAAACTGTGCTCAGATACAAAACCTGCAATCAAAACTCAATATAAACTCATCAAACAGACTCGTACCAGATGATGACCAGCCAATCATCCGGGTGTTTTTATATCTCCTGCTTTAGGAGAAACATCTGAGACATCTTGAGCAGTTAATGAGCAATGAGTTTCTTACCTGACAGCCGTGAATGCTGGAGTCTCGTCCGTAAGAGTACGACGCTCGCTCCGTTTTACCTGTTTAAAGAGACGAAGGACAGATCATTAGCAGATGAATTCATTACTCTTCAAATCAATCTAAATATAAACATTTGTTGATCTTCTAATAACGTCCTTTAAACCTGAAAGGACGAGCGACAATGGGACGAAACGACGGCAAAAGCCAGCGGCGGCCGCGTGAATTCCCGCACGGACAGCTGGCGTGAGGCTCACAAACGCTCGCTTTCAATCGCCGCTTTTCAAGACCTTCAAACATCACAAGCTCTATTTATTTCCGCAGGTTGAAGTCAGACGCTTTGACGAATGAAAGAATGAAGATGTTTGACTTGTGTTTTGTTTTACTGATGTTGCCAGAACAAAGAAACGCCAGGGAAGTAGACGACGAGCGGTTCGGGCTCCTTTAGAGGCAAGCGGGCATGTGAAATCTGGTATTAGCAGAATAAAGACCTTCTCAAAGTCTCACAAACACTCGTCTACAGGCTGTTAATTATATAGAAGAACATGCTTGAATGCGTCCTGCCTTGAGCTGCACTGGGACGGGCAGGAGCGCAGCCAAACACACACACTGCAAATATTGTTAAAGTCTTGTGACCTCATCCAGTCATAATCAAATGAGCCCAATTACAGAAGCCTGCTCATGTTCTCCTTCTGACAGACCAACCTGAGCCGTCCGCTACGCTGTATAAACGTCCAAATACATCCTTTTTAATAAAGACAACAGTGCTATTCAATATGCAAACATTATTTCAACTATTAAAGTCTTTGCTATCCGTCACAGAAATGTAACACAGTAACTATATAGTAAAACAAAATGAATGATTTTCAGATGAAAATCAACAAAAACAACTGCTGCAAACACTAAAATTTCTATTATAGCTAAAAAGAATTAACCATAGTTAAAACAAAGTACATATTATTATCATTATAATACTCTAAAAGCATCATAAATGAAGACAATTTCAGTAGTCGTGATTTATATGTCCATAGCCTTTTTGAATTAAGACAACAAAGCAATTTACTACACTAAAAAATGCTGGGTTAAAAACAACCCAAGTTGGGTTGAAATGGACAAACCCAGCGATTGAGTTGTTCTAACCCAGCGGTTGGGTTAAATGTTTACACAACATGCTGGGTAGTTTTATTTAACCCAACTATTGTTTAAAAATGACTATATGGCTGGTTAAAATGAACCCAAAATATGTTGGAAATTAAAAATCAGACACATATGAACTAGAGGCAACAATAATAATCAAAAGGTGAACATTTATTAATAAGCAACTGAATAAATGTTTATTGTTAAATTATTAATAAACATATTAATAAATGTTAATTTCCAACATATTTTGGGTTCATTTTAAGCAAGAAATAAAGTCATTTTTAAACAATAGTTGAGTTAAATAAAACTACCCAGCAGGTTGGGTCAAACATTTAACCCAATCGCTGGGTTTGTCCATATTTAAACCAACTTGGGTTGTTTTTAACTGTACTATAAATGTTCAAACACTACAATTTTTACTTTCTCTCAAAATCTGCCAAACAAAAAACATCCTACAATCATTCATTATTACTCTAAAATCATCATAAATGAATATGAAAATCTCAGTTGTGTTTTTAGATGTTTTATGTGTCAACAGCCCATCTGATAAAGACAATAAAGCCATTTACTACTATAAACTCACTAAATTTACACTAAAATGTACACTTTCTCTCAAAAAATTACCATGTTAATAACAGAATAAAATAAAGTACATGCAGTACTATCATCATTATAACTCTAATATCATCACACACACAAACACACACACACACACACACAGGAATCATTGTACTCTGCTCTAATCTGAACATTTTCCAGGTGGCGTCCCAGAACACGTTGAATCCTCAAAGGTCAAACAAGAGGTCAACCACTACGACATGCATGACCCACGTCCAAACACACAACAAAACATGCTGCATTCATCTGAATCATGAAGCAGAACACGTGAAGAACATCATCTGAAGATCATGTAAATACTGTATGTTTGACTGCATACAGACACTGAATGATTTCACAGAGGGAGAAATAAATCTGTCTTGTTCTTCGGGACGTTCAACACTGGTCGTGTTTCCTCTTGAGTCCTGAGCTTTCGCTGGATTCAGAAAAACATCTTTCTAAATCCTGCTAATCCACAGGACCGTGGAACTGGAAGTGGGAATGAAATCCGGAAGAGAGCTGGAATAGGACAGGAATGCCACAGACGGAACATCACTCCGGAAAAACACACACATTGAGCACAGATGCTCGCGCTCTTCCTGTTTTGTGTTTGCTGTTACTTTATTTTATTCTTTAGCTTGTTCCAGATTTAAGACTTTTAAGACTTTTTTAAAATCAAAATTCAATTCTTATTTTTAATGGAATATCGCAGTGTTTATAAATGATTTATTGTTTTAAATTCATGTTCCTTGTAATCTTGAATCAGAATAACTTCCTCTTGCAGCGACATCTCCTCTCTTCTCTGATGACGAGGGCGGGGCAACCTGTCACTCACATGAGATGTACCAATAGCAAACCACAACCATCCAATCAATTCCCCACAGACAAAATCAAGCCCCGCCCTACATTTGTTCTTGTTTGAGAAGCGTTTCACTCAGATATACAGCACAATAGGGAAGAAAAGACCAGTGCAACTTAAGTTTCATGCCAACTTTAAGATCTGCACCAAAAAAAAAAAAGTATCTCAGACTCTGTTACTTAAAAGCAAGACGATAAAGGTAAAGATTAATTTTAAACCATATCACCATGCAAATGAGGCATAATTTAATTAAACATAAGACTTAAATATGATTTGATTCAATTCACTTGTGATTCAGTTCTAATTCAATTCAATATCAGTTATTTTGGATATATATCAGATATAGTACATGGCAAATTTTCTCAAGCAAAAAAAATCTCTCAACTAATGTTATGGGAGTCAGTTACTACATTACTACAATACTGACGGTTAAAATTAACTGATTTGTAAAGGCTACAAACACTTCAATTACACTCAGGGAAGTTTTTATAATAATGAAGTTATAATACTAACTTTACAATTACATAATTATATTTCTACACCAATTTGTTTTTAGAAATATAAACATTTAAATGGTGGTTGTCATAAAAAACTATGTATTTATTTAAACATGCATTAAATATTAAAGAACATCAAAAATTATAATGAATATGGTGCACATATTTAGCAAAATACTCCTCTGTAGAGTTCATTTCAAGTTAATGGTCACGGATGGTTTTTCTGAGGTAAATGTGACGTTACATGACATTGTTTACAAGCTGTTATATTGACTTCTTTCCGTGGTTGAAACACTATTGAGAGAATACATGAGACATGATACGGATTTCAGTAAGTTGTACTGTATCTTTTAACATACCTTCAGATGTTTATTCATGTTTATTTCGCGCTGTAACTAGTTTTAAACCAGAGGAGATGATCAGTTCACGCCCGCTTCCGCTTCTCTTGAACCGAGGCAATACAGCGATCTGTCACGCGCCACATTAAAGAGCGCCAAAACAGTTTATTTTCTTGAATTTCATAATAAAATGGACATCATTTGAAAACTGAGACTTATCAAAGTAAACCCGAACAGTACTACTAACTTATAAAGATTGAGAACACTGCAATTAAAGTCTGTTACATAGTTAATGCAACTTAAAACAATTACATTTTATTAACGAGGATTTTTTTTGTGTGTGTGTGGCTTAACATTTTTGAGTAAATGTTGAAAACATTTGTGTACTTTTTTTTTTTCAGGATTCTTTGATGAATAGAAAGTTCAAAAGAACAGCATTTATTTGAAATATAATCTTTTGTAACATTATAAATGTCTTTACTGTCACTTTTGATCGATTTAATGCATCCTTGCTGAATAAAAGTATTAATTTCTTTAATTTCTTTTCAAAAAAATAAAAATAAAAAATCTTACTGACCCCAAACTTTTGAACGGTAGTGTATAATGTTACAAAAGCTTTGTATTTCAGATAAATGCTGTTCTTTTGAACTTTCTATTCATCAAGGAATCCTGAAAAAAAAGTACACATCTGTTTTCAACATTGATAATAATCATAAATGTTTGATCATAATAATCATAAATGTTGAGCAGCAGATCATCATATTAGAATGATTTCTGAAGGACACTGAAGACTGGAGTAATGATGCTGAAAATTCAGCTTTGATCACAGGAATAAATTACTTTATAAAATATATTCAAACAGAAAACAGTTATTTTAAATTGTAATAATATTTCACAATATTACTGTTTTTACTGTATTTTTAATTAAATAAATGCAGCCTTGGTGAGCAGACGAAACTTCTTTTAAAAACATTAAAAATCTTACCGTGTCCAAACTTTTGACTGGTAGTGTATACTTGTGTGTGTTTGTGATTTTCTAGGTTTGTGCTGAGTTTCACTGTATCAAAGAAAGCGATACACACCAGCAAGATTTCAGAGATGATGCGTGACATTGAATGTTTATGATCTTCCGGTGAGTTCAGATTCGTCCACACTAACTGCCTCAGTGTATGTAAAATAAAGTTGGCTTGCTTGTTTAACATGTTAATTTTCGTGTTTACGTGTCAACAGGAAACGAGCTTCGTGCTCTCCCAGTGTATGTGTGAGGACGACCCACAGTTCTTCAAGACTTGAAATGTAAGTATTCAGTGCATTAATAGAACTGCTATTAGCAGTAAATATAAATGTCTAGTTTTAATCTCGTAAGTTAAAGGATTAGTTCACTTCAGAATTAAAATTTCCTGATAATTTACTCATCCCCATGTCATCCAAGATGTTCATGTCTTTCTTTCTTCAGTGGAAAAGAAATGAAGGTTTTTGAGGAAAACAGGATTTTTCTCCATATAGTGGACTTCAGTGGGGCTCAACGGGTTGAAGGTTTCAGTGGAGCTTCAAAGAGCTCTACATGATCCCAGACGAGGAATAAGGGTCTTATCTATGCACGTTCACTTTGTAGACACTGATTTACTTAAAAGTTTTGAGGTAATCAGTGTCTACAAAAATTGAGTACTCTGAACTTATCAGGTTTTGCAGTGTAACTAAGCACAAAGCTTATTGCGATTTATTGAAGGAAGACGCTTTACATCCGTTCATTCATCCACTGAAAACAGGCTAGACTAATCGATGGATGTTGGTTCGTAATAATGATCGAGAAATCGATTTTTTACCCAGCCCTAATTAAATATATACACATTTGCATGCAACAGAAGTCTGAACATTGGATAAAGACAGGTTGAAAATTGTTTGATTTTGTTGACATACTGTTAAAGGTTTTAACAGAGGGGGTTTTGTAAATTAATCAGAAAATACTGTCAACAACATTTTCACCATGTTATTAGGAATAAAATGTTTAAAAAAAAAAGTAAAGTTTGGTGTATGTAAATCTGCTGAAGTGAAGATTTCTGTGTCACGGCCTTTAAAGATAAGGACTGAAATTGAAATCTACAAATGCAAAGATAATGTGAAAGAAAATAAACACTTAAACGAGTTTGTTTTCTTTCCTCTAGTCTGATATAAGACAGCAAAACAGCCCAAAATCTCAATCAAAATCAGAAAAACTGCAAGAAAGTCTAACAAACCTCATGACATATTTTATTCAGAATATTCTAATTTGTTTTGTACCAATATATGAATACATACAAATGAGAGTTTTCTAAGTTTTACTTAGAAATGTGCAGCGATCACATTTCTTTCATAGTTTAATAATCACATTAGGCCTCAATTCCTGAACTTCCATCCCTAAATTCAAGACCTCTAACATATTGATAATTAAGACTTCTGTTACACTTTCTAAGACCTTAAATTTTGTCTTTGCTTGGTTCTCGTTCATTTCTCTGGTGTTAAACATCACAGATCTGCTGCTGGTTTCTCATGTTCCCTCATTAGATAATGTCTTTGTTTGTGCGCTGGTATTTTAAGGCTAATAATATCGTTTTGCTCTGATCTCTTGACTTTTAGCACAGGCTGATTTCTGAGTCACGCTGAAGTTTCTCTGCGGTTTTGACAGGGTGTTTTGGGCACACGGATGACAGCCCCTCATTACACGGGAGAACACGCGCCCCGTGAATAAGTGGTTTTGTTATGGATAATAACTGGCTCATAATCATCAGCTAGTCAAAGACAAACCCGCTCTGACTCATCCACACCGGCAGATTATGGATTATATTCAGAGTTTCCCAGAGTTTCTCCGGACCAGCTGCGTATCATCGCTGTCGTTAGCACGTTACGCGAAACACAAACGTCATACGTTTTCCTCGGGAAAAACTGCTGAGAAGCACAAACACGAGATATTTTGCTGGTTTGGGCTTCATTGCGCTAATAAATCGCGTTGACAAAATGAAAATTACGTTCAATCTATCACATCCGAGCCAAAAACACACGACCAAAACAGCTCAAACAGCAAAAAACACATTGATTTGCATTCAGAAGTGATCATTACGACACAAAGCACGCGACCGAGACCGTCTCGCTGCCAAAACCGAGATCAAGCAGGTAGAATTAAGGCAGAAACGGGCCGTTATCAGCAGTCTTTCTCACACACACATGCCAGATTCATCCGTGCCAGAGTGTTCAGGGGGGCAGGGTTGAGAGAAAGACAGAAAGAGAGACAAAGAGAGAAGAGAGACAGGATAAAAAATGTGCTTAACCTTCTGAAACAGTTCATCAAAAAAGCGACACGCGATCGACAGGACGTGAACATCAGACAGCTGCTCCGTCACATCACACACAAACTAAACCTACAACCTTCAATAAAATGCTGAACACTGATTTTGTCAGCCTGAAAAAACTGCTTTTGAGGGGGAAAATAATCACAATCTGATGTGTAATAATCAATTTAGTCAATTTATATCTCTGACAAACTAAAAAAAAACACTCCAAATGCAGCTTATGATTGTTTTATATATATATATATAAAAATAACATTAAAATATGTGTAAATGATAAATATGATGCATTGATTTTGTATTTTACAAGAATCACACATTTGTACTAATCCAACCTAAACTACCCATAAAAAATTGATATAATCATAAATAAAACCCAAAATGACTTAAAAAGAGGATAAAGGTCAAAGGTCAAGATCTATACTACCGTATAGTAAGATTTTTGAGTCTCTTCTGCTCACCAAGACTGCATTTATTTGATCAAAAATACAGTAAAAATTGTGAGATATTATTATCATCTAAAATATCTGTTTTCTATGTGAATATATAGTAAAGTGTAATTTATTTCTGTGATCAAAGCTGTATTTTCAGCATCATTACTCCAGTCTTCAGTGTCACATGATCCTTCAGAAATCATTCTAATATGATGATTTGCTGCTCAAGAAACATTTATGATTATTATCAATGTTGAAAACGGTTCATATTTTTGTAGAAACTGTGATACATTTTATTTTTCAGGATTCTTTGATGAATAGAAAGTTCAGCATTAATTTGTAACATTATAAATGTTGCTTTCAATCAATTTAATGCATCCTTGCTGAATAAAAGTATATATTAAAAAAAATCCCTCTACATCTAAAGGTAAACGACTCACAGTTATTGTACATTGACAAACCTTTTTAAAACATAAAGAGACACAAAACCACCAACCACACAAATCAAATCATTTCAGAGGTTTGAAACTGTTAAAGCCACTCATTTAGGATGTACTGGGAAAGAAGGCATCCGAATCTGTAGTTCGGATAACCGTAGGAAGAGACGGCGGCACTATCAGGCAGCTGAGGGCTGCTTATAATGAACAATAATTTGGAAATGATGTCTCTTGACAGGCAATTTCTTTGGAGAAAATTAAGCTACACAATGTTTTGCTCTCCCCATCCCGACGTGGAAAACAAATATGGAACGGCTCCAGCGTGGCAGGGCTTCCTCTGGTTCTAATCCTGTTTGATGCGTGGTCCGCGCTCACGGGGCGGCGGGAGGGACGCTTCTCTCACCCCAGGGAGACGCAGCGAGTCCGCCCTTCATCTCCGACCCTCCGCAGCACATAAACCCGACCGCAGGCCCGGCGAAACCCAGCCGAGACGCAACCGTCAGAGATGCGTCTGAAACGCAGCCAAAGCCACGGGCCGCACGCAACACCAGCAGCTTTACTGAGCCCAAATACTGCAAAAATGAGTACTGACGACACAAAACATATTTGATGTGCGAAAATCATACATATTAATGCTTTTGTTTAGGCTAAAATGAAGGAAAAATAATTAGTGTCAAAGTGCAAAACAGCATAATATAAATTAAATAAATTAATAAAAAATAATTCTGTATATAAGCTGTGCTTCTGTAGATGATTATATACATATGTGTGTGTATAAATAAATAATTGGGATATTATGTAATATAATTCTTGCATAAGACTCTAATTACTAATAGAGTAAAACATCAAAACAGACAGAAGACAACTAATTCAAAACAGAAGTAGTTTCAGATGCACATAAAGTGAGATCTTTTCTTATAATCGTACTGTGCGAGAAGCTTTAAGAATCATAAAGCTGCATATATGACACTGAGAGCAGGTGCAAAAACATTCACATTTACTGCGAGAAAGAGCGATTTCTGTGCGTTTCTAACCGCTGATTGTCTTGGGTGGTTTTCCACAAACTAATAGTGTCTGACAGCTAATCTAAATATTCCTGGAGTCTCAGTTATATAAGAGATGTCAGATATTAAATCTATAACTGTATCTTAAACAACACGTTACAGTAGAGATAATGACAAAATAAAACACAGTCCAGATCTGCATGGACAAGATGATATTTCTATTTCACACAAAAGAATCACAATATCACAATATTGTACATTTATATTACATTATATTATAGTATAATTCTGTTTTCTAATTCTATTTTATATTTTTATTTATATATTATAGTGTATTTTATATTATCTGTGTGTATGAATGCATATATATAATTTTAATTCTATTTTATATATATTTATATTACACACACACATATATAAATTATTATTGTTATATTATTGTGTAATTTATATATGTGTGTGTATATATATATTCTATTTTATATATTGTTTATATTTATGTTATATTATATTTTATATTTTCTGTGTATGAATATATACACATATAAATTATATTTTATATATACTTACACGTTATTTTTGTATATTATTGTGTAATTTATACATATATATATATACACACACACATACATATACATGTATCTATACATAATTTTATTATTGTATATGTATGTGTGTGTATATATTCCATTTTCTAATTCTATTTTATATATTTTTATATTTATATATTATATTATCTGTGTGTATGAATGTATATATATATATATATACATACATACACACACATACATATATTAATTCTATTTTATATATTTTACATTATACACACATGTTATTGTATGTTATATTATTGTGTAATTTATACATGTACATACATATATACATACACACACACATATATATGTGTGTATTCCACTTTCTAATTCTATCTTATGTATTTTTATATGTATATATTATATTTTATATTGTGTATATGAATATGCATATATATAAATTCTATTTTATATATATTTACATTATTTATACACACATATATAACTTATTATTGTATATTATTGTGTAATTGATACATACATATATACACAATTTCGATTTAAAAATTTCAATATGATAAAAAATATGAAATCAGCACATCTAACTAACCCGTTTTAACTAGAAAGAAAATGTTCTTGTATACAGTACAAAGGTAATGTTGTTTTCTTTCTCTAGGTCAAATGTTAAATAAAGTACAATCTTATGAGCTCTACACCATATCATTTGCATCAGGTTTTTTTTTTTCTTGAATGTGTATATATATATATATATATATATATATACACACACATATAGGTCAGTCAGAAAAGTAAGACACATATAACTGGTCTGTGTTATATTTTAAATGTTGTTCATGTCAGATTGCAGTGGGTTGAAGGAGCTCCTGACATGCAGCACATTTTTCCAATGTGAAAAAGCCAAAACGCATTTAGCAGCTCATCGGCTTAAAATAGTTTCGGTGAGGTTTGACAAGGAAAAAAAGACAAGGTAGCGGTTTTGGAAGACGAGCCGGAGTGCTGCGGCGTCTCTGATAGAATTATGAAAGTGAATCTGGCACACGGGCGACCGGAGAGAGAGAGAGGGAGCCCTGATTGGTCAAGGTCGAGGTTCGGGGGTTGGACGTGCCACTGTGTTCTCGTGCCAAGTTCATCTTTAAAGAAGCGCTCAAAGAGCTTTTCATGTCTCAAAGCCAAAACTTACACAAAACCCCTTTAACGCCACACACACTCGTTCGGTTCAAACGCACGGGTTATCATCAGATACGGAAGTGCTCGGAGTGGGAGTCTAAATGTTTTCCTGACACAGTCTAAACAGAAACCTGCTCTAAACCTCAATAATTAGACATGTCATCACGTCCATTTGAGTTCAACGAGGCTGAGTGGAAACGCAAACCAGGGATGATTATTTAAAACAGGGTCCGTGAGGGGGAAGGGTTAAAAAAAGCCCGTTGCATGTGGGGGAGGCCGTACGGACATGAATCACTCGCACTAACACAACAGTTTCCATGACATCAGTGGGCACCAGGCCAGCGTGCCGACAAAGTCTGAAAGGTGCAGAAGGAGACTGCACGGATCCACGGGGAGCTGGCGTCAAAAACAACACGCACACACATGCACAACACCCTAAAAACAACGTCCTCCTTCGGAAAGCTCTTTGTGCCACATCAAAAATTAATTTTACACATGGCTCCGCGAGTCGCCGTCAGCACGACCCTGCTAGCGCGGCCTGTGTTTCGATATCGATAGCTGAACTGTCGCATTAAAATTCTGCCGTGCCGGCGGGGGAGCCGCGCACTCGCTAAGTTCCTTTGAAAGCGCTTGATTGCGTTCTAGGCAGAGACCCCCGTGCAAAACAGCCCTCATTAAACGCCCCGTACGCAGATCGATATAATCACCAAACCCTAAAACATCACGGGGAGGTGCTTGGCAAACGCACACGGGCGCTCGGAGAAATGCACCTGAGTTTGTCAGCAACGTGAGGTGGCGTTCAGGGGTTGCGTCGCTTTGAATACATTTGGCAATTTGGCACGTCCGCCGCGGCGCAAAATTAACCCCGGCCGCCGTTGCAGTTTTGGCTTTAGTTATAAAGTTGAACAATTATGTACAAGCGGAAAAGTTGGAACTGGATCTGCGTGCGTGTGTTTGTTCGAGAGGAGCCTCCGCTGCGAAATGCGGCAGACACTGCAGATTTTTTGTTGGCTCGGTGACAGCGTTTGCAGTGCCAAACCCCGCGAGTGAACAGCGTACGGGAGCGATCGAAGAGCTTCAGATACTCGCGGATTGGTGTCGGTGTGTCTGTAAATCTCATAATCAACATCAGCAGTGTTCCCTCGCCTGTGAAATCACGATTGTGGACTGAGATTTGTGGACATTTGTGGAGCTGTGATAAACAAACAAACAAACAAACACTTAAATTTAAGTAATTAACACAATATAAAAAATTTAACACTTCTTTCTATCTATCTATACATACATTTATTTATATTAATTTATATAATTCATTGAATGTTTTTTCTTAATAAATACTTACATTTATAAAGTAAATAACATAATTGTAAAATAAATAAACAAAAAATGTAACGTACAAATATTTATATATCATATACATTTATTTAAATTGACAGAAATATATTTATGTATATTATTATGTACATTTAATGCATATATAATATCATATGCAATTATTTGTATTAAAATGAATATATCAATGTATTTTATTTATATAATATTTATATACATTTAATACAAATCAGAATCAGAATTCTATTAATTTTATGATTATATTCTATTAACTTTAATAATTATAATAATATAACAGATGTATCTATGTATCTATTAATCAGAATCTAGAATTCAAATATTATATATATATATTGTGAAATATTATTACAGTTTAAAATAACTGTTTTCTGTTTGAATATATTTTATAAAGTAATTTATTCCTGTGATCAAAGCTGAATTTTCAGCATCATTACTCCAGTCTTCAGTGTCACATGATCCTTCAGAAATCATTCTAATATGATGATCTGCTGCTCAAGAAACATTTATTGTGTACAATTGTACAAAATATTTGTGTACAATAATTTTTTTTTCAGGATTCTTTGATGAATAGAAAGTTCAAAAGAACAGCATTTATTTGAAATATAATCTTTTGTAACATTATAAATGTCTTTACTGTCACTTTTGATCGATTTAATGCATCCTTGCTGAAAAAAATAATTAATTTCTTTAATTTCTTTTAAAAAAAAAAAAAAATAAAATTCTTACTGACCCCAAACTTTTGAACGGTAGTGTATAATGTTACAAAAGCTTTGTATTTCAGATAAATGCTGTTCTTTTGAACTTTCTATTCATCAAGGAATCCTGAAAAAAAGTACACAACTGTTTTCAACATTGATAATAATCATAAATGTTTCTTGAGCAGCAGATCATCATATTAGAATGATTTCTGAAGGATCATGTGACACTGAAGACTGGAGTAATGATGCTGAAAATTCAGCTTTGATCACAGGAATAAATTACTTTATAAAATATATTCAAACAGAAAACAGTTATTTTAAATTGTAATAATATTTCACAATATTACTGTTTTTACTGTATTTTTAATTAAATAAATGCAGCCATGGTGAGCAGAAGAGACTTCTTTTAAAAACATTAAAAATCTTACGGATTCCAAACTTTTGACTGGTAGTGTATATATATATTAATATGTATTTATAAATCTATTTATATTAATATAAATATACTTTTACACACACACACACACACACACACACACACATATATATTATAAATATTACATTTCATATACAATTATTTATATATTATTGTTATAAATTATGTTTATATAATATTTGTATATATTTAATGCAAATATTATATATATATATTAAAATATATTTATATAAATTTAATGTAAATATTACACATATATAAAATTTCATATATATATATACACACACAATTATTTATGTTAACAAATATATTAATGTATAATGTTTATATGTATAATGTTAATATTTATAAACATTTAATGCAAATATTATATATGTATTAAAATGTATTTATATATTTATTTTTATTAATTTACATATATTATTTATATACATTTAATGTAAATATTATATATATTACATTTCATATATATACAATTATTTATATTAATATAAACATATTCATGTATATTGTTTATATAATATTTATATACATTTAATGCAAACATATATATATATATATATAAGTCAAACAAAAAATTAGTCAGACATTTTTATATTTTTGATATATTTTTACTAGTGGGTGCAGGACAGGAAGTGAGGATAGCACAATAAAGTAAACTGTGACATATTATACCCAAAAATTCTTCATACAGTGGACTACCAGTAAAATTGATACAAATTTGGAACCAAAAATTATTCAGACACTTTGTCCTGACCATGTTTTGCTGAAGTGTTATCTGAAATAATTAAGATTAATTTTTTCTGACACAGTTTAACTCTGAGATCTCTTATATTTTATTACCATTTTTTTAAACTATAGTGAATAAACTGTATTAATGAATGAAATGTTCAAGGTGTCTGAATACATTTTGGTTTGACTATATATATATATATATATATATATATATACACACACGGCTTGGTGACAGCATTGGTGCAGTGGCTAACACAAATAAACAGTGTACAGGAGCAATGGAAGAGCTTCAGATACTCTCGTATTGGTGTCGTTGCTTCAGTAAATCTCATAATCAACATCAGCAGTGTTCTTCTTCCCTCGCCTGCTCTCTTTTGTCTCCTACTTCTTGTGTCTTTTGTTTTAACATGCAAACCAAGACAAAGACAAAGCTGCGTTTTTCTAGTTCCTCTTTGTTTTGCGAAGGATTTGTTGCGTGATTCCACAATATCTGACACACAATAAGGACGCGTGCGGCGTACGAGGCTTTTTTTTTGTCAAGTCTAAAAAGCGAAACAGTGTTCTCCATTGTATTTATATGTGGAATAAAACACAAAACCAAAGCGGCAGTAGGGATTACTTGTGCCGCCGAAATCCCGACAATAAAATACATCACAGATCACAAGACAATTTAGCCAAACAATGAACAAAGGAACGTCTCACTAAAGCTCGCCATCTTACTTTGTGCAAAAGAGCGCTTAGATGGTCTTAAAATTCACATCTGTACTGTATGAGAAAGACACACAGAAAGGGATCTGTGCCAAATGGAAACGTTCGACAGGGCTTAGCCGGGAACTGCGATAACTCAACATTTGCATGGCTTTATGAGGGGAAAGCTGCTGTTTGCATTGCGCCTGTAGAACAACTGTAAGCGTGAATATATGAAGTGCGGAGACGAGCGCACAGGTCGAGAGCTGTTGTTTGTGCTGCGTACCTCTTTTCCAGAAAAAGCGCATCGACTCGCTGTCAGAACAATTACCAGCGTTAAACACTCGTGACAGAAGGCGAAACGCAGTTCGACCATGCTTTGATACGATAAGGTTCATCTCCTGGAAAAATCTCACAGCAAACGTCTGAAAACATTTACTTCTCCATTTGAATGTTTGATTTTGTTTCCTCCAGAGCTCGAGGAACGGGGCACCAGCACCGTGATATTTCTTGCCAAAGTGTGTCTGAGCAAACAGAAGTGAAACACTGTATTGAGCCGTCATCTGGACGACGTACAGAAGCGCTAACAGGCATTGGAGACGTTACATTAAGTGAAATAAAAAGGCTTCAATTTACCCAAAGGCTTCAGAGGAGTTATAAAAGAAAATCACAGATTTGAATAAGCTTGTTTAATAGCATTTAATAGACTTAAGCTAATAAAAAAAATGTCCTTTTCAATACATTTTTAGCCCCTGAAGTGCTCTCATTGGAAAATAAAATATATACTCCAGTTCAGAAACATATCCTGATAATTACGGCATAAATGAATAATAAAAGCCTAAAAAGCATTTTCATAGTAAGTGAAAGAGACAAACACTGGTGAATTACATCACACTCGATGAACGACTGCAGCCAACCTGACACACACAACCTACAGCTGGACATTTCTCAACTTTTTTGAAGGAAGCAAGATTGATTCATTAATTGACTGATTGAATAACTAAAGCAGCCGATGCAGGAGACATTACTGAATTTAATATATTCACACTTGTGAAGGTCTAAACGTCGAAAACGTGGATATATCACGTGAAATCAGAAGCGTGGGCTGAGTTTTGTGGATATTAGATAAATAGATTGATAAATGGATAAATGGATAGACAGACGGACAGACAGACAGGCAGACAGATAGATAGATAGACAGACGATAGATAGACAGATAGATAGATAGATAGATAGAAAGATAGACAGACTGACAGATGATAGATAGATAGACAGACAGGCGGATAGACAGATAGATAGACAGACAGATAGATAGATAGACAGGTGGATAGATAGACAGACACAGACAGATAGATAGACAGATAGTCAGATAGATAGATAGACAGACAGACGATAGATAGATAGATAGATAGATAGACAGGTGGATAGATAGACAGAGACAGATAGATAGATAGACAGACAGACAGACAGACGACAGATAGATAGACAGACAGACAATAGACAGACAGACAGACAACAGACAGACAGACAGATAGACAGATAGATAGACAGACGATATATAGATAGATAGATAGATAGATAGATAGATAGACAGGTGGATAGACAGACAGACAGACAGACAGATAGATAGACAGACAGATAGATAGACAGGCGGATAGATAGACAGACAGACAGACGATAGATAGATAGATAGATAGACAGGTGGACAGATAGACAGACAGACAGACAGATAGATAGATAGATAGATAGACAGACAGACGATATATAGATAGATAAATAGATAGATAGACAGGCGGATAGACAGACAGACAGACAGACAGACGATAGATAGATAGACAGGCGGATAGATAGACAGGCGGATAGATAGACAGACGATAGATAGATAGATAGATAGATAGATAGATAGATAGACAGACAGACAGACGATAGATAGATAGATAGATAGATAGACAGACAGACAGATAGATAGACGATAGATAGATAGTCAGACAGACAGATAGATAGATAGACAGGTGGACAGACAGACAGACAGATAGATAGATAGACAGACAGACAGACAGATAGATAGATAGATAGATAGATAGACGGAAAGACAGACAGAATGATAGAATGATGGAACGATAGAAGGATATATACACAAGTGTAAAAGTGATTTTTCAAGTAACATCACCTCAGGTATTAGACTGAGAGAACAAGAACAAAGACAGAAGAAGAGAGGTGAAAACATGTCAGAGAGACAGAGAGAGACAGACAGGATCGAGACGTCTCACTACCTGCACAGCTGCTGCTGCTGATGCTGCGTCCAGCACCTGTTTGAGAAACACTCAAAACTCAAGCAGCAAATTCAGATGAAAGCAAGAAGTGGAACAGCTTTAGAGATGCACACACACACACACACACACACACATACAATTAATATAAGAATCTTAACAAGTAACTCTGAGATGAAACTGCCAGAAATAAAACACAGAGTGACAGACAGTGTGATCTGTTTACCACCTCGACATGTAAGAAACTCAATGAAAATCAATTGTCATGAAATAAAAATGGACTATTTTCTTTCCTAAACATGTACCTGGCATAAAAAACAAAACAAACAAACAAACAAAAACCTCAGGAACATGCTGGTCACAATTTACATTTTCTTCAGCTAATATCTAAATTTAATTGGTTAACAATTTTTTTTTTTGATAATTCTGATAGCTCTTTATATAAAGATTGATGTACAGTATGAGTATGTCCAGCTTTATCAGCATACATACAGTACCGTATACAGTCACGTAAATCTCAACTGTTTGATTGTATATGTCGTCGCAAAATGTAACTATATTATCACCCAGTTCTAATCTGCTAAATTCAACCATAAGGCATGAAGATAATAAGATATTATAAACATCAACATCATGATTTTCCGTAAAGCTGCTTTGAAACAATGTGTGCTGTGAAAATGAATTAAGACCAAATAGAGTCAATGTGTTTCTCATGTTCAGTAAGAGTGAAGATTATAAACTGTGTGTGTGTTTTCTCTTTCCCAGGGTCTCCAATGGCTCCTCTGCCTCCCCTGGTGGCAGTAATTATGGACCTGCGGTGGCTTTATGTGTGAGAGAGAGACAGGCGGAGCAGGTGACGTGTCTGTAACAGCTGGAGGAAGCGGCTACAGCTGCCGAGGAGTCTGGGAAACCTGCACATCTGACACTGACCAATGAGCCGCCTGCTTCATCATGATGTCATCCTCATTATAAAACACTGATCTACTACACTGGCCAATCTGATTCACATGAACTGACATTATCTATCTGAGACCATCTGATGCATATTGACCACACAAATAGCAAGAGCTGGAAAATCTCTCATCTGATTGGCTGGCATCTGATCCCATTCAACAGTCCCATTCCATTTAACAATAACTTAGAAATTGTTAAAGACAGCCCCACTGTGAGATACAAGGTTGTTAAATGATAGTACATGCTTCTGATGAAGCCATCAGTCCGCATTATTTCAACTTATTTTTAAAACAATCACATTTAACAGCAGAATTTCTGGTGAAAAACTACATTACCCATGATTCTGAAGAGAAATCTCCACCAATGAGAGAATCGTGACAAGCAAACTGCACAAAAAGAGCTCCGCCCACTTCAGTGAAGCACTGCGAATGACGTAAAAGAGTCTGAAATATCTTTAAATCAATAGTTTTATAATTCTCCATTGTTCGATTATGTAATTTGCAGTGCTTCATGGGATTGTAGTTCTTTCCCTCACTAAAGCCGTTAAGTTCGTGTTGTCCGATTTTCAAATAGTTTTTAGCTTCAAAACAAAATTTGTAATACACTTTAAAAGTGATTTTTTAAAGTTGTAAATAAAGATTTTTGGAGTACATTTTTCAAGAAAAAATTCTTTCTACTTCACAAATTTGCATTTAATTCAATGCGCTATTTGCTGTTTCTTTGTGAAATGTACTAGCGATTTCTGAGTGAAAATTGTTTCTACAACAAACAAACTAAAGCTTGTAACTCCATTAGCTCTTTAAACTGTCAATCAAACCTCATAACTCCGCCCCGCCCCTAACATGCAGGAACTTGACATACTCAGTTTAGACCATCTCTGCTTGTTTGCAATGCAATGCAAGGGTAAATAAAGATCTGTTTAAGTACAGCGTTTTCTTTACTCAAGAAACACTATATATATATAAAGGCTAAATGTCTAGAATTTGTCGTCGAATCATAGCCAATAAGTCACAATATTAAGTAAATCTGGTCATGATTAGTGCAGTTCATCTGAATAAGTGTGAACGCTGCCATCTGAACCCTGGTGCGCAACAAACAAGCCGACAGAGACCCTGAAATACGGGTCTCGCTCTGCTTCAAAACAAATTCTGATGCGTTTTGACTGAAATATGAACACAACATGGACCAAAGACATCTAAACCACCCTAATACAGGACATGTGACATACAAGGTGAGATACTAAAAAGGACAGAATGCTCAAGCATACTTGTTTTTTTCTTGTCATAGTCGTGATGTTGCCCATCACAGTTCAGTACAGCATCTCCTCACAGCAGATCTGTGTTTGTGTGTGTGACAGAGGGATTCCTGCCTCTGTTTTGACTCCTTTTCACGTTTTATAAGCTCTTTGCGAGTTTTCAGATGGTAAAAAAATACCATCATATGCATATCTCATGCAGTACACAGCATTGTTTTGGATGTTCGTTAAGTTCCGTCACCAAATATACATCATTTTTTATCTTTAACCAGGAACAAATGTATCATTTTCTTTTTTGGTCCAGACCAAGAGAACCTAACTACAACTACAGCTTTTTTGGTTTATTGAAACGTTTGCTTCCTCTGCTGCATGCACATGTGGTATACCACAGGGCTCCGTCTTAGGCCCTGTCTTATTCTCCCTATATCTTCTTCCTTTTGCCAGGATCTTTCAAAAGCATCAGATTTCATATAATTTTTATGCTGACGATATACAGCTTTATCGTGAACCAGGACTAAATGTATCATTTTCTTTTTTGGTCCAGACCAAAAGAACAGAACTACGGCTTGTTTGGTTTATCGAAACTTTTAGAGCTGTATGTTGGTATTAACAGGGTTGCTGCACATTTTTTAAAGTCAAATTTAAGGCTTTTTAAAACCTTTTTAAGACCTGAAGAAATAAAAATTAATACTATACATTAGGGGTGTGCAATATTGGCAAATTTTATCTCGAAAAGTCGTTTCAAAAGCAATATTTGCCACCTAAAATTTATTTCCAAGGGCATTTTTACCTACATAATGGCATTTTTCTAAACTTATTAGATGTATGCATCACCTTTTAGGTTAAATTCTAACATTCAAATTAAATTCTATTAGAATAATAGCACAGTACAGGGCGTTATCAACAAAACCCATCTTTGCAATGCAGAGGTGACACAGAAGCGGCATGAGAAGTGGCATTACACAGCATTTACAATTTGTCTACATAAATTTAATTCAATATTTAAATATTAAATTATTTTAACTTTTTAATTAAAATGTACTTTAAAAAAACTGAACTGCCAGTAGGGGGCAGCAAGTCACTGTCTTATTGAGTGAGTCTTTAATTCAACCGATTTGTTCAAACGACTGATTCATTTATATTGCTCATATTGCATACAAATATTGCTTTTGAAACCAAGCAAGTGACCGTCTTTATTGTCTGTCTGTTGCACGGAGACTGTTCTGCTGTTCTTCATTTTGAAATTTTCGTTGGCAAAATGAAGAAAAAAAACAATATTGACAATATAAGTTAAATGAACTTATTGTTCATTTAACTTGTATAAAATAAATATTACATTTGCAATCGTTCTGATTTGAGGAAAACGGCACTCTTGCTCACATGATATTGTATAACTACATCATATCATATAATTATGAGACAAAAACTCATCGGGGCAAAAATGCCCATGCATCTTGAATTTTGAGGGGATATAACTGCATACATCATACAATGAAAGCGTGAATGTCAGCTCGCACATGATCGTTAAAACATATAATTACAATATCATCATAGACATCATACTTATCACACACCCCTATGCAAATAAAGAATGAACTTACAACTGTTACTGAACTGACATTTACCCATTTTCTTCTGCTTTCTCTTCCTTTCGCGTGCAGGAGACAGTAACCTTCGTTATACGCTGTCGTAAATGCCCCGCGAATTGTCACGTGAACAAGCAATTCTACAAAGAAAAATAATATGTACGCTAATTAGATAGTTTTAATTTGGTAAATGATTTAGATATGTCTAAGTCAAATTGTGATCTAAAATTTAAGACCTTAAGACTTTTTAAGGATCTGCAGGAACCCTGTATTAAGGGAACGGCCTTAAATTGGTTCTCATCCTACCTTACGGGGAGATCTTTTTCTTTTGCCATTGGAAATGATACTCCTTCTTTCTCTGCTGCATGCACATGTGGTGTACCACAGGGCTCCGTCTTAGGCCCTGTCTTATTCTCCCACATCTCTTTTGTGCAGCACTTTGGTCGACTCTGTCGTTATTAAATGTGAAAACTAAACTAAACTAAACAAGTGTGAACACAACGTTGATAACCAAACAACACTGATTCATTTGAAAAGTGTGCCACATTCCCAAACTTCCCTAAACTTCTGTTCGCTCTGGACATTCATGGCCTGCGGAGAAATGCATCTCACTCTCAGTGGCCCTATTCTTTCCCAGAACCCCCTTGGTCAAGCGTTCCAGTCCGTCGAGGATGGAGCGTTCAGACTGGGGGGGCAGATGGAGGGTCCCAACGGGGGGGCGGGACACACACACACACACACACACACGTGCGCGGTCTGGCACGGACCTCAGCCAGGTGGAGAGGCACTGGTACGCTCGGGTTCAGAAGCTTTGGCAGCGGCTCTGATTAGGGTAATCACACAGAGCTCCACTCGCGACACTCACTGAATATAAAGCATCTCTCACTCTCACACAGGACGCTTTACTGCTCTTTCGTGGCTCAGGAAGATCTCAGTTACCATTCACTGAAGACACAACTTTGTTTTGCCTAAAAGTCTAAACTGGTTCTATCTAATTTCCTAATGCATGTTCCTTGTCTTATTTTTACTGATTAATCAGTGATGTTATTTAGCATTTATTTAAATTATTCTAATTTATTTATTTAATTTGGATTAAATAAATATGCAAATTAACAAATACATGCATTTAATGTAAGTAAATGATAAATAAAAACGAATTTATTTTATTATTTATTTATCTCATATTATTTACTTTCTTAATTCATGTTCCTTGTCTTATTGGGAGTGATTTATCAGTGACATTATTTATAATTTGTCATTTTATTTAATTTATTGCCATTAATTTACTGTATATTTATTCATTTAATTTGGATTAAATAAATAAATAAATATAAAAAACATAAATATAATGATATATAAATAACATTTATCCCGTACTATTTAATTTCTTAATTCATGTTCCTTGTCTTATTGTGAATGATTAATTCACGTCATCAATCCCTCGTATTTTTAACCATTTAAACTCACTTGATCTACATATTAGTAAATGTTGAAATTAACATTAATTAATATTAATAAATGCTTTACAAGTATTGTTCATTGTTAGTTCATGCACTGTAAAAAAAGATTTTTTGAAGGTGTAAAAAATACAATTATTGAAAGATTATTGGAATCTGTTTTCATGTTTAAATGTCAAGTTTAATTCAATGTGTTACTTGCCGTTTATGTGTATTAAAGTAAACCCTACACCAATGTTTGTCAGTGTGTTAACTAATGTATTTAACTAATGTTAACAAATGGAACGTTATTGTAAATCTTACTGCTCTTAATTCTCAGTCGTTTCTTCCTGAAACTCTGGCCTTGACGCTCGTCTCCTGTCAGCGCTTCACGAACGTCAGACGCTTCCCACACCTGAGACGTGACTTCAGCGAGACATCTGGATTGTTGGGAATTCACATGCGTGTGTGTATGATTGTGTTTTACTCCTGCATGTCATGTTGACAGGTGCTCAAAGGTGTAAATCTCTGTGTTCTCTGCAGAAACTAAACAACTCCATGAAACGTGTGGAGACTCTCTTCAATAACAACATCTCCAGATCTTACAGCTGTCCTCAACTCCACTGCTGCCCGTCTTTAAAGAATCTTCCTTCAACATCATTTCTAAATTATATATATATATATACACACACACACACATAATGGGCCTCACATAATATATATACAGTGCCCTCCACTAATATTGGCAATAGTGCCCTTGGTAAATATGAGCAAAGGTGGCTGTGAAAATAAATCTGCATTGTTTATCCTTTTGATCTTTAATTCACAAAATTCTAACCTTTCATTGAAGTAAAACAATTGAAAATGGGGGGAAAAAGCTCATTATGAAATAAATGTTTTTCTCTAGTTCACGTTGGCCAGAATTATTGGCACCCAATTATTGCAACCTCCTTTTCCCAAGATAACAGCTCTGAGTCTTCTTCTATAATGCCTGATGAGTTTGGAGAACACCTGACAAGGGATCAGAGATCATTCCTTCATGCAGAATCTCTCCAGATCCTTGAGATTCCAGCTCCATGTTGGTGCTTCTTCTCTTCAGTTCACTCCACTCATTTTCTTTAGGGTTCAGGTCAGGGGACTGGGATGGTCATGGCAGAAGCTTCATTTTGTGCTCAGAGACACATTTTTGTGTTGATTTTGATATTTGTTTTGGATCATTGTCCTGATGGAAGATCCAACCACGGCCCATTATTGGATTTCTAGCAGAAGCGGTCAGGTTTTGATTTTTTTATCTGTTGGTATTTGATAGAATCCATGATACCATGTATCTGAACAAGATGTCCAGGACCTCCAGCAGAAAAATAGGCCCACAACATTAAAGATCCAGCAGTATATTTAACCGTGGGCATGGGGTACTTTCTATCCATGTGTGCACCAAACCCATCTGGTGGGTTTGCTTCCAAAAAGCTCTTTTTTAATTTCATCTGACCATAGAAGCTGGTCCCTTTTGAAGTTCCAGTCGTGTCTGACAACTGAATATGCTGGAGATTGTTTCTGGATGAAAGCAGAGGATTTTTCTTGAAACCCTCCTGAACAACTTGTGGGGATGTAGGTGCTGTTTGATCATTTTTTTAGGCTTTCTGAGACTCAAGACTCAACTAATCTCTGCAGTTCTCCAGCTGTGATCCTTGGAGAGTCTTTGTCCACTCAAACTTTCCTCCTCACCGCGCATTAGGACGCTATAGACACACGTCCTCTTCCAGGCAGATTTGTAACATCTTTAGTTGATTGGAACTTCTTAATTATTGCCCTGATGGTGGAAATGGGGATTTTCAATGCTTTAGCTATTTTCTTACAGCCACTTTCTATTTTGTGAAGCTCAGCAATCTTTTGCTGCACATCAGAACTATATTCTTTGGTTTTACTCATTGTGATGAATGATTAAGGGAATTTGGCCTTTGTGTTTCCTCATGTTTATATTCCTGTGGAACAGGAAGTCATGGCTGGACAATTTCATGTTCATGATCACCCTAGTGTGCTAAAAAAATTTAAATATGAATGGGAATATACTTCAGAGATATTTTATTTTTAAGAATTTCTAGGGGTGCCAATAATTGTGACCAACATGTAATGGAGAAAACAAAGAATTTAACTATAAATCATTCAGAATTCATCCTTCAGATTCTGTCAGCAAATCTCGAGTATTTAACCTGGACTAAAGGTCAGATCAGCACAGGTTTGAATCTCTGAAACTGACCGTGAGAGCAGGTCACTATTTCCCGGCTCTTGTCCGTCGTAAGCGCTTCTGACAGCACCCGCTCAAGGGCCACAGGATCCAGCACCGCCAAGGATGCTGGGTAAATCTGAGAGTCACACAGGTCAGCGTCTCCAGGCGAACGGAGCGAGCGTTCGTGTGATCCTTCATACAGCCGCCCGCAGACGAGCCGTTAGCGCTTACAGCTAAAATCTGCTTCCAGAACAATCCATTACAGCTGACAAGTTAAATGTTCCATGCGACACCATATGGCATCAGAGCAGGATACTCCATACAGGAGAGAAACCCAGAGAATGCATCACAATTAAGGTGTTTGGCTGCAGTTGGGATACTGTCTGCAATCCTGCATCACTTCCTCAAAGCTTCTCCTGCTCGCATCAGTCTGGCTTTCACGTGTAATACGTGCAATACTTTTTTCTTTTAGTTTCTTTTAATAGTGTTAATTTTAATATTTGAATACTTGTTAAAGTTTTAGTCCTTTGTATTGTTTTTGTCATTTTTTTTAAAATATGTATATATAGTTTTTATTCATTATTCATTATTTCAGTTTTAGTTTTAGTTATTTTAGTGCATCAAGTGAAATTAAATGAAAATGAAAAATGTTTTCTTGACAACTAGCTGAAATAAATAAAAATTTAAAGAAATACATAAAATTTACAAATTTGCAACAGTTTTCAGGCCTTCAACAATATGTTTGTGAGTTTTTCTTGCACAAGAATCACTCATTTTCAGTGTAAAAATTTAGTTATTTTTTTGTAATTTTGTGCCTTTTTAATTTGTGAGATTCAGGGTTATTATATTCAACAAACTAAAACCATTAAAAAATATATTTGACATTTCAACTAGTCAACTAAAACCATTTTTTTTTAAATAAAATAAATAAATAAATAAATAACATTTTTGTTGTATTTCTCAACTAGTCAACTAAAACCATTTAAAAAATAAATAAATAAAAACATTTTTGTCATATTTTTCAACTAGTCAACTAAATCTAAAACCATTTTTTAAAAAATAAATAACATTTTTGTCGTACTTCTCAACTAGTCAACTAAAACTAAAGCCATTTAAAAATAAATAAATAAATAAATTAAATAAAAACATTTTTGTTGTATTTCTCAACAAGTCAACTAAAACTAAAACCATCTAATAAATAAATAAATAAATAAATACATACATACATTATTTGTGGTATTTCTCAACTAGTCAACTAAAACTAAAACTTTTTTTTAAATTATTACCTGAAATAAAATGTTTACGTTTTTTTTAATGTTATTTTATTTCAGTTAACATTTATTTTATTTCAAGTAATAAAAATGTTCTTTAGTTTTAGTTTACTATAATAACCCTCAATCTCACAAATTAAAAAGGCACAAAATTACTAAAAAAATAGAATTTAACACTGAAAATGAGTTATTCTTGTGTGAGCAAAACTCACAAACATGTTGCTGAAGGCCTGAAATATGAATCTAATCTATCAGAATTGTGGCTCTAGATGTGGGATTTTCCCTGTTTATCTCAGATCAGTTAGATCAGTCTGTCTTTCCCTCATCCTCTCACACTTATCTGTTCATTCGTTTGGTTAATTGATAGTCCTGCCTGATGTTCAACACTCACCACTTCTGCTATTCAGTCAGCCAGAAAAACCCACAACACACAAATGACACAGAACGCATAATATCCATAAAAACACCACCGCCAAAATATAAATTAAAATGACAGATTCTTAAACTTTTAACTTCATTTCCTATCCTACGCAGTGTGACAGAATCACAGCCAATCAGAACACATTCCATGTTTAATATTCATTTGTGTGGAGCAAGAGTATGAACCAATGAGATTTCACAGTGGGCGGAGCCACCTAGCATGATGGAGTATAAATAGAAAACACTGCAAAATGCACTGACATTCATCACTTGTTGCGGTCACAGAACATGATGCTACACTATTTGAAGGGGATATTAAAATAAAAATTAATAAATAAAATAATTAGCAGGTATTTAAAGAATTTATATAGCATAAATAATATATAATATAATATATTTCAGCTCAGTTTTTTCGTTACCTATAATCCTCAATCTCACAAATTAAAAATGCACAAAAATATAAACAAAATTTACACTGAAAATGAGCTTGGCAAGCAAAACCTGTTGTCAAAAGCCTGAAAACTCACTATTGTGGCTCTAGATGTGTGATTTTTCACCTGTTTATGGTCTCAGTTGAGCGTCTCTCATTGATTCAGATGATTCAGTCTTCAGTATTGACACCTGTGAACCTCTGACTCGGACCACACATAAAATGAAACACCTCAAAGGGTGATATAATTAAAGAGGATGGGAAACGTGTATTAAACAAATCAAGGGCACTGAATATAATGAGCCTCACACCTCCG